>CAUYQV010194754.1:0-16618 GCA_963574575.1 Galagoides demidoff | reverse complement strand
GTAGAGTGCCATGGCATCACAGCTCACAGCAACCTCCAACTCCTGGGCTCAAGCGAGTCTCCTGCCTCCGCCTCCCAAGTAGCTGGGACCACAGGCGCCCGCCACAACGCCCGGCCGTTTTTTGGTTGCAGCCATCATTGTTGTTTGGCGCCCGGGCTGGGGATTCGAACCCGCCACCTTAGGTGTACGTGGCTGGCGCCTTAGCCGATTGAGCCACAGGCACCGAGCCGAGAGTTCTTTTCAAGGGGTAAACAAGCTTCCGTCATGCTAGATTAAAAAGCTCCAGCCATCCTCTGTATGGGAATATGCACATATAAGGAATAGCATTGTACCCTACACTTAAAAATTTAGGAAGGTAGATTTTATGTCACATGATTTTTGCCAAAATCAATCAATCCATCCAATTCTCTTGTCCTTAATATCCGCATGTTTAAGATAGATTAAATGCACCCATGTCATGAATTTACTGTGAGGGCCAGTTTGCTAAGACATGGAAAATGTTAGAATAATGCCTAAAATGCCATCACTTGTTATTATTTATTTTTATATAAATCTATAAATAAAATATTATAATTAAAATATTATTAGAAATAATAACAGGCTCGGCGCCTGTGGCTCAAGTGGCTAAGGTGCCAGCCACATACAACTAGGGTGGCGGGTTCGAATCCAGCCCAGCCCACTAAACAACAATGACAACTGCAACCAAAAAATGGCCGGGCATTGTGGCAGGTGCCTGTGGTTCTAGCTACTTGGGAGGCGGAGGCAGGAGACTCGCTTGAGCTCAGGAGATGGAGGTGGCTGTGAGCTGTGATGCCATGGCACTCTACCCAGGGGGACAGCTTGAGGCTCCATCTCAAAAAAAAAAAAGGAATAATAACAATAATAATAATAAATAAAATATTGTTATTTTTGTTATTACATAAGTAACTATATTAGATGCCTAATAAACATGGACTATTGATTGGTAAATAATTAACTATCCAAAGACGTCCACAAAGCAAGTAATTGAATCAAAGGTCAACAACCCCATCAGTTAAACCAATAACGGGATCACTGTTTAATGAGAATATCCCGGTAGCTACTGGACTGTGTCACTGTTAAGGTTTGTTGAAAGCAACTGGTGACAGGGCTTTTTCTGCTATTTGTCATTTTCATATAGTAATATTTGGTCAACTTTTTTAGTCGTATCTAACCTCAATTTCTTTAATGACCCTCAATAATAAACTGAATGTATGAACAGAATGCAATGGTATACATGGTGGCATTAACTGAGATTATACAAAGATATTGAAGCCAGATGAAGAATCCTCGAACCTAGTACCGGATTTTACCTATTGGCTGTGTAACGTCAGGCAATTTACTTAACTTACTTGGCTCACTCCCCTCATCTAAGAGGATAAGGATGGAAAATCCAGGTGCCTTCCAGGATGGACGATTTTCCCCAAGTCACCTCGGCACACATGGCCTTCCCGCTCTGTTTTAGTGACATATTTCCATACACCACCACCTTTAATCAATAAAAACCCCACATTCTAAATGCACTGAAATGTACTTTAACTCAAGTTTCCGAAGATGAGCAAAGGGAGAGACATCGTATGACCCAGGACAAGATGATCCAGAATTTCTCTCTGCTACTCTCTGCTCTCCACGTCTCTCCCGTGGCTTGCTCAGAAAACATCCCTTCTCTCTGACCTCATATTTCATTTCCCAAACTCTTTCCTCCCCAGGCGCCCTCCAGTCCTGCTGCCCCGGCTTTGCTGTAACACGCTTTCCCATCTCACCCTCCCACAGTCGGTCTGTGTTGCCTAGATCAATTTATAGGCTCTTTGGATTTCAATCAATCCCCTTTGCCCATTTTTCTAATCAGTCCCACAGAGCAAAGAAACACTTATAACTTAATTCTTTTCCTTTTATCTGTATGAAATGGTAAGTGTGGCCAAAAATTCTCTGTGTGCCATTGCTGATACAATCATGCACAACATTGAACGTGGTCCCAAGGAATATCCTTGAAAAAAGACTCACATCTTTGGCAGGACCAAGGGTGGCATTACTGCCAAACACAAGATGTGTAATTAAAATGGAATGACAGAATGCTTTTTCTCTTAGGCAAAATATGGTTGCTGCACGAGTCCATTGCACGGTGCAGATCTTGGCTAAGAAATAGAAAATAATAAACGAGTTACAGCTATCCTGTCTCCCACTTGCTGGAGATACTTGCATTAAGTTTGTGCCTAAAATAAGACGCAATCTTCTTAACCAAATTGCTTTTAGAAATATGTTGCGGCTCGGCGCCTGTGGCTCAATTGGCTAAGGCTCCAGCCATGTACACCTAAGGTGGCGGGTTTGAATCCCCAGCCCGGGCCCCCCAAACAACAATGATGGCTGCAACCAAAAAATGGCCGGGCGTTGTGGCGGGCGCCTGTGGTCCCAGCTACTGGAGGCAGGAGACTTGCTTGAGCCCAGGAGTTGGAGGTTGCTGTGAGCTGTGATGCCATGGCACTCTACTCAGGGGGATAGCTTGAGGCTCCGTCTCAAAAAAAAAAAAAAAAAAAAGAAATACGTTGCAAAATTTGTTACCAAATATCACACGAAAAAATTACCAGTACTGTCAGGAAAAAAAAATCTTCCCATCATTTCTCTTCACTTTTATTTGTATTCCTTGATAATTTTATCAGAAAATTACAATTTAGTCATTGCCCCCTGTAATTATATATAGTATCTAAATGAGAAAACCAAATGACATGGAAAAACTGAATGGAGTAGACGTCATTCATTCATCGTTCCAGAAGCCAAGATTCCAGAACGGTCCAGAGACCCTCCCAAAGCACAGGTTGACATGCTAGGACTGTGCATTTCGCCCTCAGTGGCAAACCTTATTTTTAAAAATATATTAGGTGTAGTACAAATGTCAAAGGTCTTTTCAAGACTCTTGATGTTTGTAGGCATGATTAATATTAGTTTCAGTTAAATCTGCAAATTCACCAGAATTACTTCTTATTCATTAAGGACCCCAAAGAGCTAGAACGTTCTTTTAATCAACTCAGCTACTCAGCGGTTTGCCCTTCAGCAAATTAACAAATATGTACAAACTTCTCTAAATTGAATGCTATTTTTTGGTCTATACCTACAATTTCAGACATTCAACACAAGGAGCTATGTGTTCCTGGGGCACCGTGGTGGTTCCCTAACCAGAAACACACACACACACACACGTCCGCCTGTGCACACAAGCAAGTCCTAAACTAATGCATCCGTTTCCTTGGCAGTACAGCCTCACAATCCTATCTGTGCATCTAAGCTAGCTAGTTATCTATTTTCGTAGAAGTATTTACTAATCAACCCAAGGAAAAATGGCCCATGGCCTCACCAGTGTGCTAATCAACTGTCCAGTCCTCTCCTAGCTTCATTTAAAGTAAAACCATTCTATCCATGACTCCTCAGAAGGAGAGATCCCTATTATCATTATTTATCCTTGATTTAGGCTATAAACGCCTGGATAGCTTTCCCACGATCCAGGTTTACTTATTCTTTCTATTTATTATAAGTTACATATATACGTATGTCTAGATGAGCTAATTCAAAGCAATCTTCAGAGGGAATAAAAAACAATAGGAATATACTTTTCTTTGAATGGTACCTGCTAGAGATTTTATCTAAATTAACTGCTTTAATCCTCAGAACAATACGATGACGGCACAGTTAAGATTTTAGGGACACAGAGCCCAAGTTTCAGAAAAGTTAAGCAGTTTCCTGGTGTCACTTTGTGATCCAGATTCACGCCAGGTCTCCAGATGCTGAAAAGAGCTCTTCCCGCCCTGCCAGTCACCTCCCACCCGCCTTCCCCAACCCTCCCCACCTTCAACTAGAGGGAGAACAGCTACCCAAACTTAACCGTGCACAGAATGGGGTCCAAAAACACGGTGCCATGATGACCTCCCTCTATATTTCTTGTTACTGTTTCACAATATCCTTTTTCTAAGGGTACCACTGGATTAAATTTTAGTAAGAAGGAGAGATCCCTACGCGGCCAGCCCCTGTACAACTTGCTTGAGCTCCCTGTTGGCCAAACCAGAAATAGGTACTTAATCCAAGTCCCACAACCATGTCTAGGTGCTCCCACGAGGTTGTCTGCTGTCGCAAACTTCATGGCTGATTGTTTGTAGAATGTCTGCTTGGACGGAGCCAGCAGTCAGGGGAGGGGGCTCAGAGGGATTCTGAGGATCAGGAAGGCATCCTCTGGGCTGAGAGGCAGAAGTTAAGTCTGAGAATAAAGAATCGCAACCAGCTAGGCCACGAGCACGCAGGAGCTACGGACTACGGGAAAGCTGAGTGAGGGAAGGAAAGGAATGTAGTGTCAGAAACAGAGGGACAGACACGGGAGAGTCACTGAGTTCCTGATCGGACGCCACACAGACGACTAACACCTGCTCCACTGTGAGCCCTGCAGTGCCCTTCTGACCACAGCCCTCTGCTCCGCTGGTCCCCAGGACCCATCATCCCCCGTATGGCACCAATGCAGTCTTTAAAGTTATGCATCATTTCCCCCGACACCCTGGCTTCCCAGCCCCCAAGAGCTTCCCATTTTACTGGGAATACTATCTAAGGGCCTATCTGAGCTCCCAGCTCCTTCTGCTCCAGCCCATCCTGCACCGCTCTCCCTCTCTGCTCCCTGACAGCTCTCCACATCTTCTCTTCACTCAGCTCTGATCAAATGCAGCTCCTCGGAGAGCACTTCCCAGACCTCTCATTCAAAAGTGGGGGCAGGCACCCAGGCCCACCAACCCTCCCAGTCACTCCCCCACAGCTGGGCTGATTCCTGTCCAGCACGTGGCCCCAGCTGGGGTTTTCTTATTTGTTTACTGGTTATGGTTTGATGCCTTGTCTGTCTCCTCCGAGAGCGTCCCGGTGGAGACCTTGCCTACAACCCTGGTGTTCAGAGCATAATAGAATCTCAAGAAAATGCTTCAGGAAGGAATGATGACAAGATGGAAAAGATGAGTGGAGAGGAGGGAGAGGGGAGTGTAGGAGGAAGAGGAAGGATGAGGAAAGACGTTGCTTTTAAGGAAATCCCAGGGCGGCACCTGCAGCTCAGGGGAGTAGGGTACTGGCCCCATATACCGGAGGTGGCTGGTTCAAATCCGGCCCCAGCCAAAAAATCCAAAAAAAAAAAAAAAAAAAAAAAAAAGAAAAAGAAAAGAAATCCAGGCCTGGAGCCCCTTTTATTTCCTCCATGAGATCTTGGATTTTCTACATTTCTACAGTTTTGGTTTTGTCTGTGGCATAATAGTTCGTAGTTTCCTTCTTGTGGGATGAACACGGAACTTGACCACTCACCTAATGTGAAGGAACTCGTGTGCACCTCGGTCCTTTCTTAATCAAAAAAGGAAACAAAAAGCTCGCCAGACAAGCAGTACCAGAAGAGGAAAAAACTGACTATTTAAAGATAAAATAGTTTTCCTTATTTCTTCACTCATCAAAATGTAGACATTCAGATAATTTTGTTTGGTTTTCGTTTCTATGACCTTCTCACAGATGGATTCATCTAGTTGAGATTCTTCTTAATATAAGTTTATTTTAAAATTTTTAGAAAGTTTAGAAAAGCACGAAGTAAAAATAAAAACGTACCATAATCCTGCCAGTCACAGAAGGTCACGGATTAGGCTTTTTACATTCATGTGAAATAAAAGTGAAACCACAACCTATATAATTGTTTTTTTTTTTTTTTGAGATGGAGCCTCAAGCTATCCCCCTGGGTAGAGTGCCATGGCATCACAGCTTACAGCAACCTCCAACTCCTGGGCTCAAGCAAGTCTCCTGCCTCCACCTCCCAAGTAGCTGGGACCACAGGCGCCCGCCACAACACCTGGCCATTTTTTTTTTTTCTTTTGGTTGCAGCCATCATTGTTGTTTGGCGGGCCTGGGCTGGGGATTCAAACCCACCACCTTAGGTGTACGTGGCTGGCGCCTTAGCTGATTGAGCCACAGGCACCGAGCCTACATTCCTTTCTAATTCTAAATATCCTTAGAGAAATCTGTCATTAATGCAGGTAGACTGTCTTTTCCATCCCTCCTTCCCTTTATGGTTTCCCTACTTTTAAGAGCCCAGGTGCTTAAAAATTACTCTAAGGAATCTAAGCTAATTATCTACTTTTTAAAAACAGACTATTTAGAAAAATATACAACATCAAAAAGACCGTAAAGATCAATGCCTTCATCATCTATCCACCCACCTTACAATGTTAACAAATAAAACGCTACCCTTAAAGTAATTTAATCTCTCATCCATTGCAGTCCACCTTCTACCTGTAGGTGATAACCTATTCCTAGGAGAGTCACTGAGTCTTTCACGCACACTTGAGGCATTGTGTTACCCTTGCAAGAGATATTGTATTCAAGTCTCATCTCTAATACTAACATAAATAGGTTATATATACTTTTAGTAGAATTTTTGGCAAACAGAAAAATGGTTGGGATCAGAGAGTCTTTCCCAGTGGTAATACTTGAGACTTATAATAAACTCACGAAATAAATTTTAAGTTTCATCTCATCTGTGTCAACCAAATGGATTTTCCATTTTGCTGGTCCTTTATTTACATAGGCTCTAACAATAAGCTCTAATTCTGACTTTTCCACTTCGTATCTACTTAACCTTCTTGTTAAGCTTTCTCTTTGGAAATTGAATACAGAAGAACATGAGAACAGTAATGATATATACAGCAGAAAGGCAAAGATGAGGAAACATCGCCTATCATGTTACCCTTAGCTGAGAGTCACCCCTAATGATACTGAGAGTTACCAGGCTAGATCTCGACCCACAGTGCTTCCTGTCCTGCCTTTTCCTTGCTAACCACCTACTACCAGCCATACTGGCCAACTTCCAGGTTCTCAAATATCCTCGAATCCATCTCCCTCCAAGGCTTTTTGCACATGCGGATCCTTCTGCTTAAGTGATCGCAGCCTTTCCTTCTCACCTCTGGTCAAATCTCCTTTATCCTCCAGAGAGTTCTTCATGAACGCCTCATACCAGGTGGCCCCATAGCCCCATTATTCTCATCTCAATTTTCTCCGAAGCATATACCACAATTCCAATTGTTTTATTTGTTTATTTACCATCGCCTCCATTAAAATGTATGGACCATACGGGCAGACGCCTTTTCTGTCTAATTGCTTACCATAATCTTTAGCTATAGAAGGGCCTTAATATGTGTTTTTTTGAGAGTAAAGAAAGGAAGGAGGGAAGGAACGATAAAAAAGAAAGTAAAAGAAAAGCAAGCAGGCTAGCTGTCTGTATTTATCATCTTTGGCCATTTTTTTCACGAATCCATAAAAACATAACTTCACCATGGTTCCAAGTTTTTGCCACAGTGCTTTCTATGGTATGATAAAATGGAAATTTCTTCATTAGATTATTGGTTTGAAAGAGAATCTTGGCCCTTTTCAAGTCTTTGAAAGAGATTTCTTCTAGCAGCGTCACTAGCAGTCAACTCTCTTTGGAGGGCTGTGGTAGTTTTTATAAAAACATTTTATTGTGAGATAATTACAGATTTACATGCAATTGTAAGAAATAACACACAGGATGTTATATATCCTTCCCTTAGTTTCCTTCGTGGTACTATCTTGCACTACTATAGCACAGCGTCCCAACTTGGAAAACTATTACTGACCTTAGCGCAGTGAAGCTCCTGCCCCCACCCCACAATTCCAATTCTTTATTTGCTCTACATCTCTTTCACAAAAAGGACTGGAGGTCATTTATAAAAAGGACAAATATAATACCAGTATTTAAAAATTAATGACAAAGAAAAAAATCAAGGTAAAAAGCAGGTAAAAAAAAATGTTAACTCTTGGGGCTAATTCAAAGTTTATAACCTGGCTCTCTGCAAAGTCAAGGGATTCTAAGTAATTTACAGGTGGAAATATGCCAACTCTCCTTCGGAAGGAGAAAAAGACTCTTTTACTTCCTAAAACAATAAAAAGTTCTCATGAGGGATAACTAAGGAGGCTTTTTTACCGCCTTCTTTGAGTTTCAGTGAATGTGACAAGCAGAGAACCACGGTGCTAACTCGTGTCTGCCTCCCACATGACCTGAGATGTGGTCATAGGCCTTTGGGGCCACTCACGTGGAGTTGAAGCCCTCAGTGCTAAATTCTCAAACTTTACTGAACTATGTTCTATTATTGAACTACCATCACAGGGAATAGACAGTTAGTAGAACTGGGCACAGATATTCTCCTTCTCCTCCCTCTGGGTTCCTGATAAGATCGCCATTTCTTGCCCACTTGAATTTAGGCTTGGCCATGACTTGCCTTGGGCAATAAAATATGAATGGAGATGGCACTGGTCACTTCCAAGTGGAAGCATTTAATTAGTGGTGCTCAACTGCAAACTTCCCTCTCCCTACTTCACTGGTCATAGAGTCATGAGTTACATCCAGCCTTTGTCATCCCCGGTCCCTGAGTGACTAAATTAGGCAGAGACCCCCCTGCTGATTGATGTGGGGGGGCATGTCGCATGAATGAAAACATGCAAAATGAAAAAACCTCATGGCCGAAATCATGGAGACTTGAGGGTCACTCACTATCATAGGTTAACATAGCCCAACTTGGTTGATATATAAAAAAAGAAATCCCTGAAAATATATTTATTTGGTTATTCCATCAAGTTAAGTTCTAATTCTTGAGGCCCTGTATGCCCATTTCCTCCTCCTGATGTGTATGGAAAAGGCCTTTCGTGGTGCATATAAATGGATCTCCCCACCACGTTAGCTGAAAGTAGGATTTGCTCCTTGATTGCACTAAAAAATAAGCCACCCATGACAGTCAACATGCTCACAACTCTACTAATGCACAGAAATTTTGGAAGCAACTCACAACTAGCCCAATACCAACCAGTGAACTAGTTAAAGGGGAATAGCAGATAATTCAAACCCAAACCTATAGGGTCAAGGTACCAAGTGGTGGGCACTCAGTGGGAGGGGGGAGGTGGGCAGTGTTGGCCTTCGATACTCCTGGACTAAATCTGGCACGTCATCCTTACAGCATTGTGCATCCTTTGGTGGTAAAAGGAAGTGGGGGGCGGGGGGGGGGAGGAGGGGGGAAGGTACTCCTACACAGCATTTAAAATTATCTGTTAATTGGATGAAATGACAATTAAAGTGCCTAAAGGCCATATGCATATTCATAGATTGTCTTCAAAGGGTACAGTTACCAAAGCCAATGAAAAAGATTAGGAGTTAATATTGGATTGTGATTTGGGGCAGAGGAGGCTGAAGCATGTTCAGATATCTTCCCTCCAATAGCTGTAAGATTAATTCTCCTCTTTGGTTATAGATGACGATGTGTGGCAGTACACTTTGCCTGGAAGCACATGGCATGTTTGTCAACATAACAAGTTCCACCATGGGCAGTCATGGGCAATTTTCCTGTTTGCTCTGGGTGTACAATACTCCTGAGAGGCAGGATGAATTTTTTACCCAATATTAAAAAGGTAGACAGTATTTTCCATGATATTCATGTCTAATAGTATTTCCACCAGAAACGATTATTTCTGCTTGTGGTAAAAATTAAATACAATATTCTCTTTGTGACTTTCCACAGGAACATGAAAACAATTTTATTTTTAAAGCAGTAGCAAATCTTTTTTTTTTTTTTTCAGGGCTTCCAAGAAGAGTATGGAAAAGAGATTTGGGGACAGCATGTTGAAATTCTTTCTCTGCCTTGAAGACTATGTTGACATTTCAGATTTAATGTTCCAGTGACAATGCAGTAAGCATCAGGTTCAAATTCCACAGGGCCCAGGATAGATGAGAATTACAGACACTTGCTCGGTCTGTCCTGATTCTGCTCAGCTGCTGAGGCCGGTGCAGGGAAGATGTGGAAGGAAGCAGAGCCATCCACATCCCCAGGGCGCCCGCTAAGTGCCTGAGTATTTGTCACCATTTCCCTGCCACTTCAGATATCACAAGCCGACTGGCAAAACATAAATGCTGAGTGACCAAAGTCAGGAGAGTTCCAAGACGAAAAACCATTTTCACCTTGTTGGATTCATTTTTGTTAGTTAGGTCTATCTGAAAGATTTTAATTTTTTTAAATTATTAGACTTTCTTTTTTAGAGCTGTTTCAGGTTTATATAAAAATTGAGCAGAAGGTACAGAGAATCTGCATCCACTCTTCTTTCATCCAACCCCTCCAGATTCCCTTATTACCTACATATTGCCACACTGCGGTACATGAGTTATAATTGATAAACGGATGTTCATACGTCCTTATTAACCAAAGTCCATCAGGGACTTAATTTACCCTAGGGTTTCTTTTTTGTGTGGTATAGTTCATGGGTTTTTACAAAGGCATAATGTCACGTATCCACCATTATAATATGCTACAGAATAATTTCCCCACCCTAAAAATAATCCCCTAGTAGGGACGTTGAATTTTACAGTTATTTCAGGAGTATGTTCCTAACCTCATTCTTTTGGGGACATGGCCTAGGTCCACGGGGCTGTGTCACATATTCTGAGTTGCTCTGAAATAACAAGAAATATGTGCCATGACTGTGGCTGTTCAACAAATTGGCCCCACAGAGGGCTTGTTCCGCCACTGCCAAGTCATTCTGCCTCTTTCATCTGTAAAGTGGGTACACAAATATTACTTAATGCATGAGCTATTTAATGAAGTGATACAGGCAAGGGACTTAGAATAGCGCCAGGGAGCATAGCAGGGATTCAATACATTTCAGCTGTCATTACTTTATCAAAAGATATATAGGGACAGCACACACATACACTCAGAAGTAAAAGAGAAGCTGGGAAAATCCGACTATGAAGGCTTGTTGCAACAATGTTAATATTCTGGTTATGATACTTTGCTATCGTTTTGCAAAGTGTAACCACTGAGGGAAACTGCGTAGTAAAGTTTCCCAGGATCCCTCTGTGTTATTTCTTGCAGTTGCTTGTGAATCTACCTGATCTCAATAAACATGTCAATTACAATTAAACAGTAGCACAAGCCAATGATGGAGCAACTAACTGCCTGAGATTTATAAGGGCATGAGTAATCAGCAGCGGCAATTTGGAATCAACCATCACACTCTGGATAGAACCCCAAACTGGCTGTCAAGTCCTTTGGGAAAAGTTGAAGAAATTTGTATATGGAATGAAAATTAACTGTTCTTGGGGGAACTTTCTTCCTCCTGTTGTTGGGAATGGTCCAGCAGTTACAATTAGAAAAGGGGGGGAAAGTTCTAGAAGAGACTTGACAACCCAAGAGAGGGGTTATCTTGCCCAAGATCTAAGCCTTCAGATAGAAGCAAACAAAATGTCTCTCTCTAAGAAGGTCATCAGCCCTACAGGACACATTCTCAACAAGGAATTCATTAATTATACACTATGAGCATGGCTTTCTCCTCCGATGAACAATCCGGGCATAAAATGGAGCAAGAGGCTCTACTGAGGATTCAGATTCCTTGACTTAAATGCTACGGATGTAATTCCAGCCAGAAAAAAAAAAGGAATGGGTAATTATTCCTCAGTACAGGGATGGCTTGATGCATTAGACAACATCCTTTTGACTTACTTTAGCAGAGGCGTTTTTAATTATTATCATTATTTTTTATTTCAGGTTGTTGTGAGTGTACACACAACCAGGTCACAATTTTTGAATATGTTAGGTACAGTCCTGCAGGTAGTTTAGCAGAGGCATTTCATGTCCCTGTTTGTAAAACACTCTGTTCCATAAACAGCTGTATCTTAGAATCTCCTTACTGTCCAACTTTCTAATTCTTACAAACGATGAGTGCATTTCCAAGTAGGAAAGTGTGGGGAAGGACTTTTCACCTACTGAAAATACTCCGATTGCTTAGAAGGCTTATGCAAAGAATTGCTGTATCTCTGCTTCAAAGAATTGTAATAACATAGTTTTTTTCCCCCTTTGGTCTAAAGACCTTTTGCCAGCCAGGCTGCTCTCCCCCTGATCCATTCTGATAGAAATGTTACCAGCATCAACATGGGTATTCCCAGATCTGTCTAGTAAGCCAAACTTTTAAAGGTATTTTGAATAAGCTCTTGTAGGGAATTTTTATTGAGTATACATCCCTGCATTTCTATTTCTATTTCCAAAATTATAAAATTTGTTTTCAAATGTATGCTTCACAGATTAGAAATTTATGATATTTGCTATTTGCACCTCACCCCAGCAGTCGCTCTGAATGTTCGTGGAGTATTTCTGATAGATTCAATTGAACAGTTAAATCCCATAGGTAGTCTGTAAGTAACCAAGGCCATTGAATTTAGTTTTTCCTCTAATTCATATTGTTTCTTTCAATGACTTTACCCATCTATTCTGGATTATGTCCCATTTGTTCTCAACAAAACTATTGTCTCATAATAAAGTTTTCTTTTTCTTCTGAAAAGAGAGAGACGTTACTTCGCTCATGATTTAGCTGTCACAATTTCCTCATTTGCAAAAAGAAAAAAATGCCGGGTGGAGGCGAGTGGTAGGATTTGTTAACCAACAATCTCTGTGTCACCTTTAGATTCCATATTGAATGAATTAATTCACTGTTAGTTCAAAAAATGCCCAGGCGAATAGTGGCATCTAATATCTATTTTTAAAATGACAATTTCTGTCTTTTCAACTACTTTTCTCAACTTGAAATGTCCCCTTTGGTTTAGCTTGCCCAAGATGTAAATTTTCCCTGGCACAAAATTAAAGCTATTTTGGTAAATGTTAGCTACTTTTCCTTGAAACCCACTGAAGCTTGAAGGCAGTTATTTTCAGATAAATAAAATTATCATTTTGCCTACGAGTAAGCAGACATGAAATATTACTCTGAAAGATGAAAGAGGTGGAACTTACAACTACATTAAGTAAAGAGCATTTGTGATAGGTTCCCGAACAATATTAATGGCATTAGTTATGCGCCCCCTCCCCCCAAATATGGCTCTTTGAGGTAAATCTCTTGTCTTTAAAGGTTGAAAGTAAGGAAGAGAACGCTGTCATTTTCTCATAGATCTTGTTACTTAGGGCATTCGGTTTGAGTGCCTTCTCTAAACACACACACGCACACACATACACACACCTCCTCCTTAGTAATTACTTAGAAACTAAGTACCCGGATTAAAATGTATTACAAGAGAGATAGAGTGAGCTTAGTACAGTATCATTTGTACTTTTAAAAAGCTAGACCAGGGTGGTGCCTGTGGCTCAAGGAGTCGGGCACTGGCCCCCTATACTACAGGTGGTGGGTTCAAACCCAGCCCTGGCCAAAAACTTCAACAACAAAAAAATACCGGCCCTTTTATGGCTTTAGTTGAACTCCTTGCTTTATTTAACCTTTGTTTTTTTTTAGCTATATGACAGTCATAGGTTAGCATCACGAGGTGGCCTTTTTTCCCTGCATTAAGTATCACTTTTACTAGATTAGTTTAGTTTGATCTGGGATGTAATCTCCTAAGAATGGAAGTCCGGGTTTATCTACAGTAGTTTTATCTCACAGCCTAATACTTTGGACTTTTAAAAAGTAAAGCATTGTTCTGTTCTCCTCAAAGAGCAAAATATGTCCTCAGACAAACTCAGTCCTGTCGTAGAGAAACCTGCCTTCTTTCATGTGAAAAAGAGGATGAACACTGGTATTTTAATGCCGTATAGGTTCTGTACCTTCCTCTGTAAGAGTTGAAATTAATATTTTATTCTGCAGCCCTTCCAAGCAAGCCCTGTTATTTCCAATTTTATAATGTCTTGTCCTCATTTCAGCTTTTCTAAAGTAATTGAATTTTTGTCACTTGAGGAGCTGGAACGTACATTCCCAGGTAATTCGTCCTCTTGAAGTCTTGTTTTCACCAAACATCTAAAACTGGTCCTCCATCCAGTGATGAGAGAGGTCCTCATCGACTTTGCCTGCCAAGGTCAATCCCGGTTATCCTTCACATCAGCCTTTATGTGGCTTTTCTTTTTTTGAGGTGGCCAAAATTGCTCCTTACCCTCAAAACACGGGTAGGCCTCTCCTTCCTATTTTAAATTAGCTTTGAGGTCTGGGTCTGACTTGTTTCAACTCAAGACAAAGAACCATTGTTCCTGCTGTGTTTTCATGCCTTTTAATCAGTGACTTACTCCACAGCCTTTTTTTTTTTTTTTTTTTTCCTTTTGGAGATAGTCTTGCTCTGTGGCCTGGCCGCAGTGCTGTGGTGCCATCACAGCGCACAGCAGCCTCAAACTCCTGGGGTCAAGCTACCCTCCTGCCTCAGCCTCTCAAGTTGCTGGGACTACAGGTGCCTGCCACCGCCAGTGATTTTTCTATTTTTAGTAGAGACGGGTCTCTCTCTTGCTTAGGCTGGTCTGTAACTCCTGGGCTCAAGGGATTGTCCGTCCTCAGCCTCCCAGAGTGCTGCAATTCCGGGCATGAGCCACCCTACTGGCCCTTTTTTCTATCTTTATAGTTCTAGTCCTTGAAGAAAAATCGGTATTTTAAGATGAAGAATGTGTCATTGTCCCTCCTTTGCTGACAAATTAATAAAATTCCTTTTCCTTCTTCTTAAAAATTTACTTGTATTTTCCGGTGCAGCCCTGAGAGCAAGCACAGAACTTTCCATGAGGGATCTGGCTTTCCCTGGGTGGGCCCATTGGCCTCCTGAGCAGCGGCACCTGCTAAAGTCAGAGCCGAGCCATGGTCTGTATTGGACCCAGCCGCTCCTTTTCAGGGTGGGAGAGTAGGGGCTGGTCCCAGCAGCTGCAGGGCATCTCCCGTCCTGCCTCCCAGAAGTAGACACGACCCAACCTACAGCCTAAACTGAGTTGAGCAGAAGGAAACAGATTTGGAAAGGGTCAGCACGCCAGGCTTTTTTGTTGGGTAAGTTCCCCTGGGGTCCACCCTGAGGCCCCCATTTCATCCATTTGGGAGGTTTTCAGACCTTCATGCTCTGTGGCAGGGCGTTTTGTTTGAATTTGTTTGCAGGGACCATCTGGGGTGGAATTCACGGTCTAGGAGAGCTAGGGAGACTGGTTTGAACTGGAAGTTCATTTGTGATTTGGGAAGGGTTTGCCTTCCAGCCCTTAGGGCATTTGGGGAGTATTTGTGACTAGGCCACCGTTGGTGGGAAGCATTTACCTTTCAGCCCTGTAAACAGTCTGAGGGGCCATCTGGGTGGCATTTGTCCTCTTTGGATTCCCATTCATTTGATTGGTCCTGGCATTTTGTGTTGAGAATTCTCCCTAGTGTTTGTGTTTGTTGTTTGTGGGTTTTGTTGCAACATAGCAAAGTTTCATCTAAAAGTCCCCTGGGAGGAATTTCGTCTGAATGGTCAGCTTAGAGCTGTGGAGCTTTGTCAAGAAGGGCTTTATTGTAATTCAGTATATAGGCTGGAGGGTGAAGAAAAGAGGCTGTTCAATGGAACCTTGAAGCAGGGATTGAACTTGGAGACTATCGAGTGGCTTGAGTTCCAAAGTAACATCGACCTGAACTCTGTGTGGACGTGTGTGAGTGCACCTGTTCAGAAGTGGTTTGTGTGTGTTTATGTCGACGTGGTTAGTCTTTGGTGATCAAAAAGGTATTGTGAGTAAAGAAAAAAATAATATTTCAAATTGTCCAAAAACCAAAAAAAGTTCTGGGCCTTGACAGGTATCTGAGAATCTTTGCTGTCTACTGAGCAGAAATTGTGCCCTTTCCTCAAGAAAGTTATGATTTTTTTGGCTCAGCACCTGTGGCTTAAGTGGCTACGGTGCCAGCCACATACACCTAAGGTGGCAGGTTCAAATCCAGCCCAGGCCTGCCAAACAACAATGACGGCTGCAACCAAAAAGTAGCCGGGCATTGTGGTGGGCGCCTGCAGTCCCAGCTTCTTGGGAGACTGAGGCAGGAGACTCGGTTGAGCCCAGGAGTTGGAGGTTGCTGTGAGCTGTGATGCCAGGGCATTCTACCCAGGGGGACAGCTTGAGGCTCTGTTTCAAAAAAAAACCTTTCAATGTCTTATCATTGTAGGATAAAGTTTATTCTCACTATGGTTTTTAACCCCTCCATGACCCAGTCTCAGCCTGATTCTCCAACTTCATCTTTCACCCGCTCCTCCCTTCCCCTACCCCTTGCATGTTACATTCTGGCTCTGAGCATTTCTTTCAGCGTTCAACATACCATGTGTCTCGGCCTCTGGGCCTTCACACATGCTGTTCCTTATGCCTGGAACACTCTTCCACCTCTTGGCCTGCTTACTGCTCTGTTCATCTTTCTAGCCTTGGCTTAGATGTGTCTTCTCCCCAGGAGGCCTTCCTAGCTATGTTACTTCCCTGAGCTCTCACAACTCCTCTGTCCTGCCCCCACCTCACCTCAGCCTCAAATAATAGTGTGCCAAATAACTATGTCCTTTCTCCACACTGATTGGAATCTTGCCTGTCATGTTCGTTGTGGTGTCTCTAGCATAGGGTGACCAGATTCTAACATCTGTAAGGCGGGACAACATGGTGGGGGGTGGGGGGTGGGGGGGGCATCGGCGCAGGGCAGGGCCTGACAACAAGGCAAACTTTGATAAGCAGTTCTCTATAATCACTTCTCAGCAATTATTTATTACAGTTTAACATTATAAAATTAACAAAAATAATATAAAACTCATATTCTGGCGAAATAGCCATATGGC
>CAUYQV010194752.1:0-47332 GCA_963574575.1 Galagoides demidoff | reverse complement strand
GTCTCAGTTTTACAAATAAAGAAATTGAGGCTTAATACATCTGAGTAATTTGTCCAGGAGTATTCAATTACTGAACGTGCCACTCGTAAGGTTCTAAATTATCTAATTTACCCACAACCCTCTCACAGTAGAGATTCTTCTCAACACCATACCTGCCACCAACCCAGTGGGCTGATGTAGGAGAGAAAGTGAACAGTGGGGAAAGGATGCAGAGAAGAGGGCAGGCGGCCGGCTGTGGGAGGACAGAGCTCTAGCTGTGGCTGCCTTGTCTTTGTAAGTAGAAAGCATCTTGGTTGCCACATTCTTGGTAACAGGAGGACTGATGCCTGTTATTTTCTGCCTTTCATTAATGACCTCAGAATTATAACAGGAAATATCTTTTTTTTTTTGAGACAGTCTCACTATGTCACCCTCAGTAGAGTGCTGTGGTGTCACAGCTCACAGAAACCTCAGATTCTTTTGGGCTTAAGTGATTCTCTTGCCTCAGCCTTCCAAGTAGCTGGGACTACAGGTGCCCATCACAACACCTGGCTATTTTTTTGTCGCAGTTGTCCTTGATGTTTAGCTGGGCTGGGTTCGAACCCGCCACCCTTGGTATACGTGGTCGGCGCTGTAATTATTGTGCTATGGGCGCCACTGGTAAGGGGAAGTATCAAAGTTAGACTTATGTAAGAATATGCAGACAGTATGGGTGTTAAAATGCTGAGAGGTTATGGGGAATTTGTAAGACACAGTATTTATTCTCCTCATTACCATTTTACATTTCAAGTGGGCATCATTACAGTCAAAACATTCAACATTTTGATAAAACACTGTCTCTTGGTCGAATAGATACTACGGGAGCTCACTTCTTCAAACACACCAGGAAACGCTTATATTTTATTAGTTTGGTGTGAATTAGTAGCAAATCGTTATATTCTATTTGGGAACTTGCCAGTGAGATGACAACCAGAGTTAGGGCCCACGAGCAATCACTGTTATCCCTGGTGATGGCTTTACACATTCCTCTCAAGATAATTAAGATATTTATATCCGGAAAGTGGACGAGTGGCTATCTCAGTCTATTTTATCTAGGATGCCTACGTAGACTCCAGACATTGTAACAGGCAGAGTATGAGATGAGGAGCTGGGAGAAAACACACATCAATAAATCTTTTCTTCAGTATTGTCTGCCCTCTTCATCCAGTTATAACAAAAGTTGTCCTTGAGAAATAGTCTCAGAGCTGCTAGTCTATAGATTGGAAGTAATCCTGCGATTAAATCATTCATGATTTTTTTTCTTTTATTCATCAACTTTATTTTATTTTATTTTATTTTTGAGACAGAGCCTCAAGCTGTCCCCCTGGGTAGAGTGCTGTGGCATCACAGCTCACAGTAACCTCCAACTCCTGGGCTCAAGAGAGTCTCCTGCCTCTGCCTCCCAAATAGCTGGGACTACAGGTGCCTACCATAAAGCTCAGCTATTTTTTGGTTGCAGCCATCATTGTTTGGCAGGCCGGGCTGGATTTGAACCCGCCAGCTCAGGTGTATGTGGCTGGCGCCTTAGCCGCTTGAGCCACAGGCATAGAGCCTATTCATCAGCTTTATATTGAGTAGTTACAAGTATCAGGCACTGCCTGGGTGCTGAGTAATAACAAAACAGACACAAGTCTGTGGGCTCCTGTAGCTTATATTCTAGTGGAGAGAGAGTCAGCGAGCAAGGCAAATCGATAGATATATGCAGGAATGGCACATGCTGTGAAGAGAAGGAGCAGGAGGGAAAGGGATCTGGAATGTGTGGGAGGGTGAAATTTAGATCAGGTGGACAGATCTAAGGCGTCTGTGAGAAAGGGGAGTCTCGAATGCAGAACTGAAGGAAACGAGAAAGCCAACCTGACGGAAGTCTGAGGTGACTGCATTTCATACAGAGGGACCAGTGTTACCAAGGAGCACAGGCAGGGACCATCTGAGCCAGGACGGTGAGGCTGGAGCACAGACTGGGGGTGGGAGACACAGCAGAGAGTTTGGGGTGGGTGAGATGTTCACAGATCATGTAGGGCACATTCTGAAGAATTTGACTTCCTATTAGGCTAAAACCAGCCTGGCTGGGATAGATAGGGAGAGGCTGTTCTGGAACATGCATAGATTCATCTCATTAGACTCATGGAAAGAATGTTATCCTTTCACGTCAAATGGCATCATTGAGCATCACGTGCACTGTTATGTGTCCTAGAGATCCAAAGAAGAAAGATAAATATATTTTCTCCAAGTTATTCAGCCTGGTAGAGGATTCTCAAAATGCTGCACTCTAAACTTACTTTCCCCAAAGTGGGGAATTTTTACATGGGTACGATTGATGTCTAGTCGTATTTTTCCTAAAAGCAGAAGGGATTCTTAGAGGGTGAGTAGCATGGTAAAGGAGCTCGATGTCACATAAAGAGACCCCTCTCACTCCATCCACTTCTCCACATGCAGCAACATATCCTCCAAGTAGAGAAGACACAGTTAACTGTTAATGTAAAACTTCTTGGACCACATGCACAAGCGACAAGTGTACCTCATTCTGTAGGGTAAAAACATTCTTGAAAAGTTGTAGATAAGTTGGATTTAAGTTGAGTGAACTATATTCAGATTGAACTTTGAGACATTAGTAGCACCAATACGTATATGCTGTATCATCTGTGAAATGAAAAAGCACTTAATGGTTTATTCTGTAAGTCTAAAGTTCCCTGCTCTGTTTTGTTCAAATGTTAAAGAGTAGCTGAAATTAGGCACGTTGATTCTTTTGTAATTCTTTTAAAACTAAATTTTGACAGCCTTGCCCAAACTTCCATGCATCAAGACTGTAAAGTCTTGCTGGCTGACAGGCTGGAGTTACCTTCTGTATCCAGACCAGGGTGGGAGGGAGGATAACACAGCTCAGAAAGTGCCTGGGGCTTCCTGATACCTCCTTGGTCCAGAGCAAGGGGCAGTCTTCACTCAATGACTTTTTTTTTTGTTTTGTCTTGGTTGTTTTCTATTACCTAGTACTTATTTACAATTTTGTATGTCAAACTAGCATTAAACATCAAATTCTATCGATTTTTAACTTTTTATGGTGCAGTATAAGGAAAGACGCAAATCTCTCCCTGTCCAAATTCTTTTTTTTTTTTTTTAAATAGAGACAGAGTCTCACTTTATTACCCTTAGTAGAGTGCTGTGGCATCACACAGCTCACAGCAACCTCCAACTCCAGGGCTTAAGTTATTCTCTTGCCTCAGCCTCCCAAGTACCTGGGACTACAGGCACCTGCCACAATCAATGCCCAGCTATTTTTTGTTGCAGTTTGGCTGGGGCCAAGTTTGAACCCGCCACCCTCGGTATATGGGGCCGGCGTCCTACTCACTGAACCACAGGCGCCACTCCCAGTCCAAATTCTTAAAGGGAGGAGTAGCAAAGAATTTGTAGACATCTTTACTAAACTACAGTGTCCCCTCTGATAACAAATTACATATATATGTATGTGTGTATGTATGTATATAAGTATACATGCATATATATATATTATATATATATATTTTTTTTTTTTCCAAAATGAAAACTACTCCCTCCCAAGTCCCCAGGTCTTTCCCATTGTAGCGTGGGTTTAAAGTTGAGGATGTTGTCATCTAAATCAGGAAATCAGGTCCAGTTGTGGATGAGGCTTCCTAGGGGTTAAAAACGATTTCTGGTAATCTGAAGGGAAGCTCTCTACCTCACCCTCTCTCAGTATAACATGGTGGTGGTACCAAGATAAAATAACTGTTATAAACCCTCCCATTCACAAAACAGGGGACTGATCTGTAACAATTCTGAAATCAAGCAGCTACTTGTTGCTGGTTTGGGGATTGTGCCCCAGACTTGTCTTGGAATGATTCTCCAAGGCCCTTATCTCTCCCCTCTGATAGATTGGTTCCACCTTTGAATCTTCCTTAAGGAATAAAAAAAAATTCTTGTTTGCAACTGAGTGGCTTTCTCCGTCTCTTTCCTGCTGGCAGAAGAATGAGAGTTTAAAGGCTCTTTTCATTTCCTACTTTTTATGCTACATGTATCTCTGTCCCCTGTGGTCTAAATGGGCACTCTTCTATTGATACAATTCTCTTAAAACATTTATGGGTTTCCCGTAAGGTACTGGCATTTACTGTTAGTAAACTCTTCACCTATATATCTCTGTAAGGTGCGGCCTTCTCTGTTTGGAGCCCTGTATGAGGCTATTGTAGAATAACGCGCGGTTCAGATGCTTAGAAGAGCGTCTATGAAGCTTGCTCTTAGATCCTCAGAGAGCCTTTTGTATGGCTGAAAGATTCTGTGGGCACCCCTTTAAATCTTTCTAAGTTCTTAACAAACACCCTGGATTTGATCTTTATCCTGGAGTAATTAACCATTTTTTACTTCGAAAATCCTTTTTGAGAGAGGCTGGAAATGAGAAACAGTTTATTTTGAAACTCAGTAAATCCTAGATCCTTTGTAATTCCTTTAAATTCTGCTAAATTTTTTTTAAACAGTCTTTTCTTTAATCCATTCCTCTCTTCCTGAATTTTATTAAAGGCAGCTACAAAAAGGACTTTCAGCACTCTGCCTGGAAATCTTAGTTGTAGCCTCCAGATCCTTGGGTCCCTGTTTCTGTGATTTCCCACCTCCCTGTAGGCAACAGTTTTGCTAACTATCTGTCAGTATTTAGTTCAGGTGGTCTTTTCTCCAGGCCCTGATAGATATATTTTCCTCTTTCAAGTTTTCATCTCCTTGAGGCTCTTCCAGCTTTCATAACCATCTCCTCAAGCTGCTAAGATCTAGTGCCTGCCACTTGGTCTCCAAACCAATGCCACATGTTTTAGGTTTTTATGACAGAATTCTCTTCTATAAAAAATTCCCCTCTACTTTAACTGCTATGTGAAAACTTACCGCAAAACTTAGTGGCTTTAAATAACCATTCTATTTTGCTCAGGTTTTTGTGGATCAGAAATTTGGGAAGAGCTTGGCTGGACGGTTGTCACTTGGGTTCTCTTCTGCAGTTAGAGGCAGATGTTGGCTGGGTAGGGTTGTAGTTATGTGAAGACTTGAATGGGCTGGACGTCCACATGGGTCGCTCACGCGCTGGCCATCGTGTGTGAGTGCAGGTGGTGCTGCTGACCTGAGCGCCTACATATGGCTTCTCCCTGTGGTACGGTCTTCTCACAGCATGGTGGCAGGATTCCTAGAGGAAATATTCTGAGAGTCTTTTAAGAGGCCAGGATGGAATCTGTAAAGTTTCTTAAGATTGATTTAGCTCTGGAAGTCCCAGAATGTGTCACTTTGCTGAACTCTAATAGCTCCTATTCAATCGGTGAAGCTATTGTCTTCTCAGTGTGAGAAGGAACACATAATTTGTGGTCGTCTTTAATTTTCTACAGTGATTCTCAGATCCCTCCCAACCTACCCTGTTCCCAGGGACATGTCGGTGACATAGTCCTTACTGAGAGCCAGCACCTGAAAATTTGGGAAAGGGATGAGGGGACTCTGTGGTTCCACAAGGGAGAGACATAAGGATTTTCAATCTAGATAAATCTTGCAAAAATCCCTTTGCCCTGAATAGTTTCTGAAGTTGATAAAATATTGCAAACTTTTTGAGGACGATTTTCTTCTTTGGCTCATTCCTATTGTTCTCATAATTTTGAAGACCATGGGCTAATCAGTCTATAAATTTTGAAATGGCGTGAATCCCGGTCAGAATGGTCCATTTGTTAAGCCCCGCTGGATGGTCCCCCCTGCTTTATAGTCTCCAGCAGGACTTGGTGACCTTTTAACAGTGAAGCATCAACATGCTGACCTTTTGCTTTGGTGAGCTGGATACTGAGAGGGCTGGGGCAGGGAGATAGTGTGGTCACCTGTCACGGTCACCTCCCTCCCTCTGGCACCTGAACTTGTGTCTGCTGTGGAGACTTAATGACTCCCACATGTATGCTGGAGGGGGTGGTAAGGAAGGATCCAGGCAGCTTCAGTGAGCCTCAGACGGCAGTCAGTCCTTGTGACATCTTTTGCTCTTGGTCCCCAGGGACTGACCTCTATGCTGTTGTTTACCTGGGGTCCCATCCCCAGGACACTTTCTTATCTGGCTGAACATGTGGAGAGCAATAAAAAATGAGGAATTTCCCAGAGAACTTGGACATTTGGCCTCTAATGCCAAGTGGCGTTCATGAAAAGACTGAGGTGGGAGAAGCAGGGCTGACCTTAACAAGCAGAGAACTGAAACCAGGAGTGGCATGGGTAAAATTCAAGATCACATGCTTGTGGCTTAGAAACAGAGAGTTTACAGTGAAAATCAAGGCCAGCAATTCTCTGGCTTTGATAGAACATAATAAGCCAGGTGTGGAGGAGGAGATTAAGAAAGGCAGACAGGCAATGGTTTGCTATGGATGTGAGCAAGTTGAAGTTCTGGGATTCGATGATAAAGTGGTGAGAAGTAGTCACATTTGGGAAGCCGAGACAATTTTAGGTGATTGGGATGATACCATAGCACAGGCAGGGTATGGTTAGTTCCGCTCACCCTGATTAACTGGTAGTCACTTTTCACAAGGCTAGGCTCAGAAAGATCCTGAGGGCAAGCCTGGCATTTGCATGAAAGGGCACCATGGTTAATCGGCAATGGATTCGAGGCTGGGTGGAGTTGGTAGCTTGAGTGCCATGTGTGTGGTGTCCGTGGCCCCGCTGATGTGGCCTTGAAAAATGTCCTAGTGAGTAACATAGTAAACTGGATGACATGGTTTAGAATTAAAAAATAAATGAACAGGGATGATTTGCCCCTGGAAAAGGTCAGGGTAGAGCCAGGTATGGTGGCTTGTGTCTGGAATCCCAGAGACTAGGGAGGTTGAGATGGGAGGATAGTTTAAGGCCAGATGTTCAAGACCGGCTTCATCAACATAGCTACACTCAGTCTGTTAAAAAGCTGGAAACAAAAAAATTAGCCAGGCCTGGTGGTGTACACCTGTAGTACCAGCTACTCAGGAAGCTGAGGAAAGAGGATCACTTGCGTCTACAGGTTCAAGGCTGCAGTGAGCTATGATTGTTCCACAGAGTGAAGGCTGTCTCTTAAAAAAAAGTCAAGACTAAGCTCCCCGACTTAAAGACCTTTTAAGAATGTGGTGTGTTCTGGAAGCTAGAAATTAAAACCTCTCCGCATTCACTAAACATCATAGCTCTTCATGAACTGTGACCATTTTGTCAGTAGCCTCTTTTGTTATTTTGGTAACTTTGCCACCTTCACCCATCTCATTCTCCAAATTTATCTTGAACGTTGGATGCCTTGAGATTTCTTCCCATCTAGAGTACCTGGCTCCCTTGGCTGGGAAAGCTGAGATGGGGAGGGTGGAAGAGGTGACCTCCCTTTACCCTTCAGGGCAGGGGAAATGTGTGGTTTAAGAAAGTACTTAAGTGAGACTACCTGCCTCCACCACCATTAAAAATGGAGACTGTTTGCTCTTTCCCAGGTGCTTTGATGATATATCCAGAACTGCTAGAAGCTTCATCCAGTTCAGGTCAGAACATAAACAAGCAGGTATGGTTGGAGAGAGAATCAAAGATTTAGACATGGTAACGACTATATCTAGTCTCTTTGGACTAGGTGAGGGGTTGGTGTGGTAAAAAAAATTAGGAGAAAAAGCAGGAAAATTTTAAAAGAAAACGGTGCAGAGACTTGAATACCACATTAAGCTATTGGTTTTTAATTTGGTGGGTTATGGGTAGGTATTGATTTGTTTTTAAGCATAGCAGTAATAACATCAGAGTTAGGAACGACGTGCTTTGGAGTTCCTCTCAAATGGGCCACTCTGTTTATGAAGATTTTTATCTATATATGCACATATATTAATGTACATATAAATTTCCACAGCCAAAGGAAAAGGTTGTATTTTATGGCATAAAATTATATTTTTTTGGCTCTGACTCAGCAGTCATAAAATCTTTTTCCAAGCATAAGAAAGATGGAAAACACTCTTTATAACATCTTAAATAATTGCATGAAGTCCAATCCTATGGCCCTTGTGCATAAGTAGCTCAGACTGAATTTTAGGAGAGTTTTTCATACATTTCAGCGTTACTTTTGGTCACAGAAACAGACCATATATCTAATAAGGTAACTTCCTTGAGAACTTTCAGTCCCAACTACCTACAATGAAATGTTTATACATGCATTTAAATGCAACTATTAAGAAGAACTGGAACCTTTTCCTATTTCTGTGGCCTAATAAAACAAACTTTCCAAACTAACCCCAAGGGGGGAAAAAGTGCAATATAGAACTTTTAGCTTCCAAGCAAAAGGACATAACTAGAAATCACACAGGGATCTTTGACATTTGATTCACCCATGAATGAATTATGACTGTAGCTTGAACGCTGTGTAATGTCACCACTAATACAAATTAATGTGAGCCACACTGCAGATCCACAGCAGAAGAGCTGGAGCCATGTGGAATCTGGTAGACATTAGAAAGGGGATCTTACCAAGTATTCTGAGGAAGAAGAGACTTGAAGTACTGTTTTCGGCTTATCTTTAAGTTTTCTGATATAATATAACAGACTGGCTAATTTCACTTATATTTCCCTCCAGGTTTTAAGAGTCAGACAATTGATACCAGCCAGAGGATATTGAGATTAGCCAAAGTTTGAGTTCTGCTGTAGTATCTCTGCTTAGCTTGCAAAATAGTTTAATGTATGGAAAATGGCCAGTCTAATTCATACAACCAGATCTGTGGAAACTGTCTTAATTGCTCCAGTTAAAAATCTTTTGGGTTTCAGGTGGGTGGTGTTAGACTAAGGGAGAGAGAGAGATGGGAGGACGACTTTTGGATCACCGTAAG
This sequence comes from Galagoides demidoff, assembly GCA_963574575.1. Lineage (NCBI taxonomy): Eukaryota > Metazoa > Chordata > Mammalia > Primates > Galagidae > Galagoides > Galagoides demidoff. The sequence goes on along the minus strand of CAUYQV010194752.1, from coordinate 38,504 downwards.
TATGCGGGAATATGGTGAAAGTACAAAATTCAGCAGAATCTATTGTTTGAAGAAGTCCCATGATTTCCAAGCATGTCAAGCTGTTGACTGTGTGACCTTAGAGTCTTCTAAAGGGAAGTGTTAGAGGTCATCACATAGTTACTAATAAAAAACATTCATCCTCACCTGATTTCACTTTCTAGATAAACAACATAAACCTTGAAATTGTATAATTACCATTATAGAAATCAGAGCGACTGAATCAGACTGAACAACTTTTATACCCTTGCTACTTTAGAGTGACAGGAGTGAGTTGGGCACAATTCAGAATAAATTGGGAAAGGAGGTTGTCAAGGTTAGAGGCAAAATGCTGGAGACATGGTCAGTGACAAAGGGCGGAGCCAAAATTCAAAGCCAATTATCCCCTTATCAGCAAAACTTGAGGTTGGCTACGCAGCTTATTACGGGATAGGTGATGTTACCAAGAAGATTGCTAAGGGAATTTTTGTTTCAAAAAGCCCCTCTGATGAGCGAAGCTCTTTATCCTGGATGACTCTGAACTTTTCTTCTTCCTTTATATCAGTTCTGAAAGGAAAGCCATCAACATCGTTTACAACCCTGGCAATCTCGATTTACAATGATTCCCTTGCTTGAAAATGTTTAAAATCTACTTCTCAGAGACAAGTTCATTTAAAGGCATCTACCTTTAATCTCAGGACTTCATTATTATTTTCTTTTTATCTTTGGAAGGAAGGGTGTATTTCTTATTAATGCAACGAAGTCTACATTTGGGTTGCCAGTGTGGGGATGTTACGTTCCTGTGTAACTTCTACACACACAACTGCATTCCCCTCAGTCTGATACAGTCACTCTGATTTAGTTCTTAAAATGATAATTACACAGTGTTGAGGTTTATGCTGTTTATTTAGGAAGGGAAGTAGGGGGAAGGTGAATACAGGTGAATGTATGTGTAGGTATCTAAGTTATGACTCTGACATTTCCCCTTATGGGGCTCTAAGGTTGTACAACCAATGACTTCAGATGCTTGGAAATCATAAGCTGGAAAAAACTGAGACTTGTGACTTAGAGGTGGTTACTAGGATGGGGCAGGTGCTAGGCTGATCGTCTATGTGCAGTTGGGGGAGGAAGATCTAAGTAGGAGAGTAGTGTGCAGAATCTGTTACCATGGAGACAGGCAGGTGCTCCTGCAGGAGTCAGCATCAGGGAAGTCCAGCAAACGGTAGGGGGGTGGCTATGCCAGCCAGCCTGGAGTCCAGGGGAGATGAGTTGGCAGTGATCCAAAAAGACAGGCAACCCCAGGTTTTAAAGAAGACTCATGCACAGGGTTGGCATTCAGGGCCAGGTTTGAGCACCCAGATCATTCCGACTAAGGTCGGGGTGATGAACAGTGCAGTTCAAATCCCAACCTCGCCGCTTATTAATGTGGCCCAGGCCAAGTTATTTAATATTTCTGAACTCCAGCCTCCATAAAGTCTTTTAAATGAGATAGTGCCTACCTTGTAGGATTATCGTGATGTGAAAAATAATGAAACACTTAGCACATGCCTGAACCACACTGAGTAACATACGATAACTGTGTTTTTAAAAAAGAGAATGTTAGAGTTATGCCTTGAGGAACGTGGGGGTTCACTTATAGAAATAAGGAGTTTAGTTACTGGGGTTAGGATACTAGTCAGCACAGAAGCAAAAAAATGCTGATAATGACGTAATATTAGCCTTGTCAGGTGGCCCTGACCAGGATAGTCCTGGGCATATCTGGATATCACATTTGGAATGAGCTGAATTTGCATGTGGCTCTAATGGGGTCCTCTTTGGGACTAAGAAAGTCACAGGGAACAGGAACTAGATGGAATGTTTCACTTATTTTAATAATTATCCAGCTGAATTTGAACAAAATACAATTAACTCATGTTTACTCAAAAGGTCAAATTTTTTATTGCAAAATTCCAAATATTGGATGTGAAATGTTATGCACTGTGGCTTCTCCCCCCATGATGATGTCCCTGTTTTCTCCTGGCCCACCCACCTTAAAGCCCATGCCCTGTGCCACCCAGCTCTTGCTGCATAGGACACTCTCCTGTCTGCATTTCAGTTCTGTGTCTTCCAGGCTTTGCCTGGGGACCTGTCAGCTGACAAGATGTTACCTGACTCTAACACGGCTCACCATTATTACAAGTGCCCCGTTAATCCAGTTAATCTCTCCCTTCCCAACACTGAGGCAGGAGTAAACACCACTGAACGACGAATGAGGAAATGAGGCTCAGGTAGTTGAATTACCCGAGGCCACTCACTGGTAAGTGACGGAGCCAGGTTTTCTGAATCCAGGCTCTGTGGGTTTGTCCACTTTCCCATGTTGAGTGCAAGTCGATGGCAGCTTGCTGTTTACTGCTCTCCCCTTTCACTCCTGTTTTAAATGGTCACCACCTGATGAAGCACTCAGTAGGTACTGGCGTTGTGCTCCAGAAGCTCACCAAGGCGCTGTCGACACCAGCACTGTCAACAGGGGCTCCTGGACAGCCAGAAGATCATTCTATTTTTCACTTTGTTAAGTATGTGAAAGAACATGCTAGAGGATGTTTGGGGTATGGCGCTCTGTCCTAGGAAAACTCATAATGTATTTACGTGTTAGCAAACATCAGCGCGAACAGCGATTCTTTCTCCAGGAAGCCAGATCCGGTTGCTTCTCCCATCAGAACCTGCTGACGGCTCTTGCCTCCCTGGTCTCTTCCCATCTTAGATCCTACTTCGGACACCCAGGTCTACTTGCTGTTTCTTGAACAAAGATAAGATGCTCGCACCTCGGGGCCTTTATACATTTTGGAATGCAGAAGAGGTGGAACCTCCTTCTTTCACCACGAGGAAGGCACTTTAGGATTGTGAGGCTGGGAGTGACATTAGTCATCTGAGTATTCTTTTTTTTTTTTTTGAGACAGAGCCTCAAGCTGTTGCCTTGGGTAGAGTGCTGTGGCATCACAGCTCACAGCAACCTCCAACTCTTGGGCTTAGGCGATTCTCTTGCCTCAACCTCCAGAGTAGCTGGGATTACAGGCACCCACCACAATGCCTGGCTGTTTTTTGGTTGTATTTGTCATTGTTGTTTGGCAGGCCCAGGCTGGATTCGAATCTGCCAGCTCTGATGTGTGTGGCAGGTGCCTGAGCCGCTTGAACTATGGGCGCTGAGGCATGAGTAATCTATTTTTTGACATAAATACAATCATGTCCTTCCATTTTTCAAATCTCTTCACTGCTGCCCATTGCAATATGGAGCCCAGACTCCATGATGACTCACACTTCATACAGTGGTAGTGCCAAGGTTGACCAGGGAAGGTGGCAACAGCTCAATCAACTTCTACTCCCTCCAAGCAAGCTCAGATAAACATAGAATGAACATATTTTTAAAAGTGCTTTTTATAACCCAAGCTTTAAGATAAAGCTCCAAGGCTGGCGTGGTGGCTCATGCCTGTATTCCAGCACTCTGGGAGACCGAGGTGGGTGGATTGCTTGAGCTCATGAGTTTGAGACCAGCCTGAGCCAGAGACCCCATCTCTAAAAATAGCCACTGGTTGTGGCTGTTATCTGTAGTCCCAGCTACCTGGGAGGCTGAGGCAAGAGGATCACTTGAGTCTAAGAGTTTGAGGTTGCTGTGAGCTGTGATGCCATGGCACTCTACCCATTGCAATCAAATGAGAGACTCTGTCTCAAAATAATGATAATAAAAATAAGATAAAGCTCTAGTCAAAGCCTTCCAGATTGAGTCCCTAGACCCCTTTGACATAGAATAACAGAACTATTTGACATAGAATTATTTACAGTGACCTACTCACAGCCATCTCTGTGCATTTGTTCACATTTCTTCCTCTGCCAAGCAGCCCCTCCCTCCTTTCCTCTCCTTTCCTCTCCCCACCAGCTGACCCTATCTCTATGCCTCCATGCTAATGTTCAGCCTTCTTCCACCATCTCCCCGCCTCCCCATGCCCTGTTAGAGGCCCTTTTCTGTGTACTTCTACAGAGCATATATTATAATTTATAGAAATTATCTGTTTATATGACAGTCTCTCCCAAAGAGGTAGAGCTTCTTGTAGGCTAGGGCCATGTCAAATTTACCTTGGATGTGTCATTGATGGTTTAGAAAAACATTGCTTGCAATATAGTTCGCTTTTAATAAATGCATGTTAAGGAATAAATGAAGGAAAAGAACTGAGCTTTGGGAAGGCTGTTCGGAATTTTGTGTGTGAAGTAACTGGAAAGACTAACGGCCAGGTGCAGAGAAGACTTGGGTGATCTCAGTAGCCCAGGTACTTCACAAAACTGAGAAGTTTCCTCATCTGTAAAAGAGGAGTTTTAACAGCATTTATATCACAGGATTGTTGTGAAGTATGTCATATTAAGAATCTAATAATACTAGTTATTATTATTTTAGAGATATTGGAGCAACACTGTGTAGTGGGGAGGAGCATAGCTCTGGGCCAGGTTGCCAGGGCTGACTCTCCCTTCAGTTCCTAGAGTTACTTGTTAGGTGACTCCCAGAACGTTCCCTAACCTCTTTGTGCCTCAGTATTTACATATTTAAAATGGGTGTAATAATAGTACCTAATTCGTAAGGTTGTTGTGAGATTTATATGAATTAATTCGTGTGTATTGTTTAGACTTGACATGTAGTCATGATTTAAACATTAGTTTAACACACACACACATGCACAAGAATGGAAAGAAAAACTGCCAAGGCACACATGACTTTATTACTGAATGAATGTGTTTATGGGTGTGTGTTGGTGTGGGAGGTGGGAGGGTGAGGTAGGAGAAAGAATCTGAGATAAATTTGGTTTGGGGACTGAATGACCATACAGATAATGATACCTTGAAGCAAGGTCAAGTGGTCAGTAAGGGTTTGACTTCAGGGAGTTTTATTCTGGAGCCTACACTCTTTATTCTTTTTTGGACTGCATCCAAACAAAAGGTGGCAGTTGGTGGTGCCTGTAGCTCAAGCGGCTAAGGAGGCAGCCACATACACCAGAGCTGGTGGGTTTGAATCTGGCCCGCAGTGCCAAACAATGACAACTACAACCAAAAAATAGCTGGGCGTTGTGGCAGGTGCCTGTAGTCCCAGCTACTCGGGGGAGGCTGAGGCAAGAGAATCACTTAAACCCAGGAGTTTGAGGTTGCTGTGAGCTGTGACGCCACAGCACTCTACCCAGGGTGATACCTTGAGGCTCTGTCTCAAAAAAAAAACCAAAGGTTGAAGTCATGAGGTTGGCCAGAAGATGTGTGTGTGGAATAGTGGTGCATGTGGATGAATGAATGATTGGTGTTAGAGGTTCAGGCTTTGTGGACAGAACATAAAGGATGACTAAATGGCTCAGGATAGGGTTCAGACCCCAACTCTGTCCTAGCAGCAAGTCACTCCAATGCACAGTTCACAAAGAGCACTGGATGCATCGTTATCCCCTGGGGTGATGGTTCAAAAACAATTCCCAGTCCTGACTTTCTGCACAGTTTTGGGGTCGGCCTGGCATGCTGTGTCTTTAATAAGTGCCTGAGACATTCTGATGAGCAGCTAGTGTGTGACCCACACTGACCAAATTCGCATGGGTTGGAATGTTGTATTTTTGTTACATAAAGTACTGCCATAAAAAACTGATACTGGTTTTCTCTCTGAGTCCTAAACCTGCTATCGAGGTGATTTTAAAAGAGAAATTCCCCAAATGTTCAGAGCAATCACAGGATCACAGAGGTAATTACATAGCCTCCCCAAGTGACTGTTTTGAAGGGAAGTGCTTATTTGGATTTGTAGTTTCTGGTGTGTTTAATAAATACCAGTTTCATTACTTAAAGCGTTCGTTTCACAAATGTGGTTTTTCCGGATAAAAAGGAAAACAGGAGAGCGCGTCCATCCGACATTATTACTGTCTTTTCCATTTCATTTTTACGCTCGGTGTTTGGAGAGGAATTGGTTAATTGGGTCATTTTCCAATCTTGATGGGCCATCATATCCCTGCTTACACTTGAATTGTTCACAGCACTTTGACCTTTACAGAGACAAGCTCCAGGTTGATGCAAAGCTTTGCTATTTAACTGGTGGGGAGGATGCAGCTGACCCCTGTGCTACCAGCTGACCTCTGTTAGCACGCTAGGGAACCTTTCTCAGGTGTGATTCCACCTATGGAGAACCTGAATCCAGGCAGGGATTAACATTTTTTTTTTTTTTTATTTGAGACAGAGTCTCAAGTTGTCGCCCTGGGTAGAGTGCTGTGACATCACAGCTCACAGCAACCTCTAACTCTTGGGCTCAAGAGATTCTCTTGCCTCCACTTCCCCAGTAGCTGGGACTACAGGCACCTGCTACAACCCCTGGCTGTATTTTGCTTGCAGCTGTCATTGTTGTTTGGCAGGCCTGGGCTGGATTCAAACCTGCCAGCTCAGGTGTATGTGGCTGGTGCCTTAGCCTCATGAGCTACGAGCCGCTGAACCAATGATTAACATTTTTATACCAGGGATCTTCTGGAGTTTTTTAAATATCTCAGCCTGGTCTGTTTTTGGTGTCTAGAAAGTGTATAGTTTCCTGGGTTGATTCTTCCAGGGATCCTCAAACTTTTTAAACAAGGGGCCAGTTCACTGTCCCTCAGACCTTTGGAGGGCCGGACTATAGTTTAAAAGGACAGGCAGCAGCGGCAAAAACACCCAGCGGGCCAGATAAATGTCCTCGGTGGGCGCATGTGGCCCACGGGCCTTAGTTTGGGGACGCCTGCTTTAGGCCTTGGTATGATTCATGGCTGTGCACCTTTATATTAGGTTTCACAGACACTGTTGAGAACATCCACCCCATACGCTTTATCCCACAATCATTACATAGAAAATTAAAAAGAATCAATTTCAGTTTTAAAATCTTTTTGCTTAACCAATTTTTTGCTCTGCTTACAGGTCTAATCGCTGTAATTTTCACCTTATTTTTCCATAAGATAGGGATCGTATCCACTTCATTAGATCATCATGAGCGATAACTAGAATTGGCAAAGGTCCTTTTGAAAGGGGCCCTCCCTGTAGAGAAGATGCCTCACGTCCATTTCTTTCATGGCACACTTCTCGTGGGCCAGGTCGGTCCTTCCTCTACCACATCTTTATTGAACACCTACTCTGGGCCAGCTGCTTTTCTAGGTGCTGAGGATACCTTGTGAAAGGAACAAGTAACTTGGAAAATGCCCGCTCCATGGAGCTTATGGACAAGGAGGATGAGGCAGACAGGAAACAGAGTAAATAATTAAATTGGGAAGGGTAATAGAAGGTGTTAAGGACAATGGGGAAAGGTAAAGCAGAAAAACAGGGGAGAAGGACTGAGCTGGGAACAAAGCCAGGCTTCAGCTTTAGTTAGGGTGACGGGCGGGAGGGTTCCTCCCTAAGAGGGTGACTCTTGAAGGAGCTGAAAAAACTAGGGCAACACCTATCAAGTGGCGTTCCATGGGAAGTGAGTCCGGAGACTCACTGAGCTAAAAAGGGTTTCACTGTTCAATCAATTTAGAAATAATCAGTCTTAGAAATTTATAATGCTTGTTAAATAATTTGAAAAGACTTGCTAGAAAGAGACCTGTTTGACTCAAACATACTTATCAGTATTTCCCTGCCTCTTTTCTTCCTTTTTTCCTTCCTAACATACTAGAGCAGCTAGTCAGTGGTTCTCGACCTGTGGGCCATGACCCAAGGGAACTGTATTAAAGGGCCACGGCATCAGGAAGGTTGAGAACCAGTGAGCTAGATGATAGCTCTGAGCCATGGATATTTTCAAATGTGGATATTTTTCTGCTGGCCAATAATCGGTGGGGCTTCTGAGGCAGGGAGGGAACATCGATTCTGGAATCTGGAACTCAGTACCAGACTTGAATCTGTTGCTTTGTCCCTGATGAAGTTGGACTTCTATTATTTCTGGCTTTATCCTCTATAACTTGGGCATGATTATAATACCAACTAGGCAGGATGAAATAAAATATGATATAAAAGCACTTTCCAAATTGTAAAATACTATAAATATAAGTGTTTTATATGCTTTCTTTTTTTGCCTTTTTTGGTATTTGGGCTAAGTCGATCCACTACTGTTATTCTGTCTCAGGTTCATTTTTAAAAAGCTTGTCAATGGAGGGCCGAAGGAGAAGGAATAAGCATTATGGGTAATGAATTGCTGTGTGTTTTTGTTTGTTTTTGAGAAAGTCTCACACTGTTGCCCTGGATAGAGTGCCCTGGCCTCGTAGCTCACAACAACCTCAAACTTGAGCTCAAGCGATCCTCTGGCCTCAGAAGGCCCACATTTGGGATTCTGTTTCAGAATTGCTGTTTTCAGCCAGAATCCCAAACTTAGGCCTTCTTAGCAACAGGGTTCTATCAGCTAAATTAACTGGCACCAGGCCCATTTTTCCACATTAGCTAGTGGTCCCCAGACTTTGGTGCATGCTGGAATCACTTGGGGATTTTAAGACAGTGCTGTTACCTGGTCCCACCTCCAGACCTGCCTTCACTGCTATGAAGTGTGCCTTGAGCACTGGGATTCTCAAAAGCGTTGCTGCCTTTTGAGTATCAGAGTATCAGCTTCCTATTTTGACAAGGCATTATTCGACTCCATGAACCTTAATACTGAAATATCATAATTTCCATTTTGAAGGTGAAATAAGTGATCATGGAGAGCTTAAGAAAATTTCTGGGCTCCGTGCGTGTGGCTCAAGCGGCTAAGACGCCAGCCACATACACCTGACCTGGTGGGTTCGAATCCAGGTCAGGCCCGCCAAACAACAATGATGTCTGCAACCAAAAAATAGCCGGGTGTTGTGGTGGGCACCTGTGGTCCCAGCTACTTGGGAGGCGGAGGCAGGACACTTGCTTGAGCCCAGGAGTTGGAGGTTTCTATGAGCTGTGATGCCATGGCACTCTACCCAGGGTGACAGCTTGAGGTTCTATCTCAAAAAAAAAGAAAAAAAAAGAAAGAAAATTCCTCAAAAATCTGAAAGTGGGCCATTTGGTTGTGCAGTCCTTCTCTAGGGTCACAGTGGCTTCTGTCTTCCTCACTTTCCAGTTTTTGGCTTTCTTGCAAAACTTGGTATTGAGTGTTTCTCTATCAGTGTCAAATGAAGTGGATCTTGATGTTTTTTGGAGAGAGGGCAGTATTTGTATTTTAAACTTAAGTTTGGGCTTAGTGCTTGTAGCTCAGCAGTGAGAGTGTCAGCCACATACACTGGAGCTGGCGGGTTCGAATCCAGCCCAGGCCTCCCAAACAGTAACAACTACAACCAAAAAATAGCCGGGTGTTGTGGTGGGCGCGTGTAGTCACAGCTACTTGGGAGGCGGAGACAAGAGAATTGCTCAAGCCCAAAAGTTGTGAGGCTGCTGTGAGCTGTGATGGCACAGCACTCTACCCAGGGTGACAGCTTAAGACTCTATCTCAAAAAAACAAAACAAAACAAAACATAAATTTGGTTGGGAGGTGATGGGCTTTATTCCTTTATAAGCCATGCCCATAAGGTAGCATAGTAAACAGTAAATGTAGGAGTTTCACGGTACAGAAGCCCCTTCTGAGTAAAGCACTGGTATCTAATAGTAGCCTCTGGTCTAGCAGCAAAACTGGCCTAGTCTTTCCCACTTTCCAGTTTAGCTAAAGCATTTTCCTAGAATCAGAACAGATGTACATAGGCAAATGTTCTGCCCTGATAATCATTGATCCATTTAGCATTTGTGGAGCACCTACTGTGTGCTAGGCACCTGGAGTAAAATGATAACGAAAACATCTTTTATGCTAAAGGTGGCAAAGACAGAAGTTTAAGCACAATCGTGTAAGTGTGTTGCTGGAAGTAGAGAGAAAAGAACAGGACCACACAGGGGTCACAGGGGGAGGAGCGTGGGGAGGCGGCAGCCTGCAGGAGCCCACGGAGGAGGTGGCGTGGTTGAGTTCCCCCAAACCAGCCGTTTGGGAATCACCTAATACCAGGGAGTGTTTTAGGAGCTGTTACCAGGGATGATACGAGGATAGTAGGGCAGTTACTACAGAGCAAATCTAGGTTCTTAGAAGTTGCACGACTTGCCCAGGGTCACAAAGGCAGTTAGAAACAGAAGTGAGATTCACACTCATGTCCCGCCGACTCTAAGTTTGGTGTTCTTTCCATGACGCTGAGTTTCCTCTGCTGGCTCAGCAACTGGCAGGTCCGCGTAGCTGAGAACACGGTAACTTGCGGCATCGGGTGACATCTTGATTATTTTTTCCAGTTGAACCTGGTTGCCAAGGAAAACTCTTTCTCCTTTCTAAACCCAGGCGGTGAATGTGTTATCGCAAATGGAAAATTGAGTTTTGAAGTGAAAATCCCAGGTGTAAAATAAAACTCTGAGATGTATAGTTCTTTTTAGAAATTTTTGGTATGAACAGAGTTGTCCATAAATATTTAAAATCACCAATACTGTTTTAACTTAGGTGTCATACAATTTCATATTTTGCAAATTAGACATTCAAATAAATGAAATTTTATTTTAGGCTCTCCTAAATCATTTGCATTCACAATTTTTACCCACATTTATTACCAGCTTAAGCCCATTAACAATTTATTAATGATTGCCTAATAAATTTCTCCATCCACAAACTCCTTCTAAGTTTTTCCCAAGGCCAGTGGAATCTGGCTGTTCCATTGGCTTTTAAATCCAACATATCTCAAGCTAAATTTGTTATTTTCTTAACAGGATCTATATTTATACCTCTTTAATGTCTTACTATTAATTTAGTTGCCCAAGTCAGACACTCAGATCTGTTTATTCCAATTCCCTGCCAAATATCCCCCCCCCCCAGTTCTTCCTCCTCACCCACTGCTATCACCCCACCTCCGTCCCTAATTCTTTGCCATCTGATCAACTTCAGCTGGCTCCTAATTGTGTACTCTGAAAAAATGAGTGTTTTCCCCACTCATTTCCACCTTGTTTAGTATACAGAGACTTGCCCAGCCAGCTTAAACAAAAGCGGAAACCTCATTCTAATCCAGTATTCAAATCTTTCCAAAAGGCTGGGGTATTTTCCCATGTCAGTTAAGTAAAATACTTTAAAAATAAATTTGCTTGACGATTGAAGCTTTTACTGTGCTAGTGATTATTACACACTATCTGTGTTGTAGCCAGCATGACATTTGGCATAAATGAATACGTTATTCTCTTTAAGTTCGTTGTTTTTTTTGAGACAGAACTTCAAGCTGTCGCCCTGGGTAGAGTGCTATGGCATCACAGCTCACAGTAACCTCCAACTCCTGGGCTCAAGAGATAATCCTGCCTCTGCCTCCCAAGCAGCTTGGACTACAGGCACCCACCACAACGCACAGCTATTTTTTGGTTGCAGCTGTCATTGTTGTTTGGTGGGCCTGGGCTGGATTCAAACCTGCCAGCTCAGGTGTATGTGGCTGGCTCCTTAGCCACTTGAAGCACAGACGCTGAACCTTTATGTCTGTTTTTAAAATAACTATTCTGAACATCTTTCCTGGAGTCAGGAACTCTTCTGAGAATGTGATACAAGTTATGGGCCTTTTAATTTTCCTATAGGTTAAGACTTTAAGTCCTCCATGGATCCCTTGCTGTCATGACATCTGGTTAAGGAACCTGCTTTACACATAATTATTTTCATATTTTCGTGTGGGACACTTGGCACACAGTTCTAACTATTCTAATGCATTCGTTCCTCATTAGGTTGCAATTACTTGTCTAATTTCCCAGAGTTCGTATAATGTCTTTTGACAGTCAACTGTAGACAGGGAAGTTTATTTGGTTAGCCACCCTAATTCTGCCCTTAACTGGTTGTTAGGATTTTGTGAAATACTATAACTAGTAAGATGTGGTAGAAATGAACTTGGGTTCTCAGCTACCCAAGGACCCGAATTCTTGTCTCTGCATGCTCTACTAACTTCATAAAACTTTTTTTTCTTTTTGAGACAGAGCCTCAAGCTATCCCCCTGGGTAGAGTGCCATGGCATCACAGCTCACAATAACTTCCAACTCCTGGGCTCAAGCGAGTCTCCTGCCTCTGCCTCCCAAGTAGCTGGGACCACAGGGTCCGCCACAATGCCTGGCCATTTTTTGGTTGCAGCCATCATTGCCATTTGGCGGCCCGGGCTGGGGATTCGAACCCGCCACCTTAGGTGTATGTGGCTGGCGCCTTAGCCGATTGAGCCACAGGCGCCGCCACTTCATAAAACCTTTTAGAAACACAACTCTAGTGTGTGATGAATCACATCTCAAAATAATATCTTGTTTGGTATCGCTAGAGTCCTTTGTACTTATGCTCTTTCATTTTATCTCAATGAAAAGCTAGTGAGAAGTCAGTGAGTTGTAATTATTTGGTACATAAGTACAAATCAGGAAAGGAACCCAGAGAAAAGCTTACTCAAAGTTAGCTAAAACCAGGACATACGCAAAAGGTCTCATTTTTGTTCCAACCCGGAAGTCTCTTTGTTCCTAGATCTCTGTTCTTCATGATTTAATTCAAGCTACATGTCAATGGGAGATATCCAAGCAAAGGAGGTTGGATCCATTCATATCAACTGAGGTTTATACAGCAATTTGGTAGTGTTAGAAAGGAAGTTGTAGGTGGCTGGGCACCTGTAGCACAGTGGTTATGGCACCAGTCATATACACCGAGGCTGGCGGGTTCAAACCCAGCCTGGGCCAGGTAGAACAATGGCAACTGCAACATAAAATAGGCGGGCCTGTGGTGGCCTCCTGTAGTCCCAGCTACTGGGGGGGCTGAGGTAAGAGAATCACTTAAAGCCCAAGGGTTTGCGGTTACTGTGAGCTGTGATGCCACAGCACTCTACCAAGGGCTACATAGTGAGACTCTGTCTCAAAAAAAAAAAAGGAAATTGTAGGGATGCATGAATGATGGCTAATGACATTTTGTCTAATATAGAAGGCTACTGGTATACATGGTTATTAGTATTTTATCTCAGATAAAAAAGGACAATTTTGGAAAATATAAATTTGAACATTTTTTATGGATTTTTTCCCCCTGACTGTTCACAGGAATCAGAAACACAAACTGTGCTGAATTTGCCTGAGCTCTCCAGCATCTTTTTAATATCCTCCCAAATCAGTCTGACTCAGGCTAAGTGCCTTCACTGCCTCTTTTTCTCCCTCGCATCCTGTTTCACACTCGTAGAAGCTTGGCTCCTCCTTGTGCAATTAGGGAACTGAGGCCCAGAGTGGTTAAGTAATTTGCCAGAGATCACATAGCCAATCAGTAGCAGATCAAGATGAGATCTCACATCTCCTGACTACTGGTCCCTATTTATTTTCTTATCTTTTCAAAAGGGAAAAATTAATTTCTTGACATTCAGAAAAGTCAAAATATAGCAGAGAAAGGCTTATTACAGCTCTAGGCATAATGATTAAGTTAGCAGTATCTTTCCAAATACCAAAATTATGGATCTGCTCACCCTCCCCACCCATGTTAAATTTAACTTATCGTAATATGCTTCTCCAATAAAATATTTTCATCACTGATCTTCCTTGATTGTTTTCTAGAGACTGTGAAATATGGAAAATTAAGCTTTCAATTTCTTCAGCTTAAAAGGGAAAATTTTTATTACATAAAACTTTCAACTTTTGTCAAATTGGAAAGTGGCATCTTAGGTCTTCAAAAGGCAGTTTTGTGTCACTTAATGCATCAGAAGCTATTTAATGAGAGCCAGTGTTGTACTTGGCACTGTTAGGCAAACCGGAAGAGACAGAATTGGGAGGTGAAGAAGGGATTAAAAAAAATAAACCCTAGAAACAGTTAGAGAACAGTGATGTCCTATGTAGTAGTGAACATTGTGAAACACAGGGAATTATTAATATACCCAAGAATAATACATTCCAGCTTTCTGGGCACAGTAGGATTTGAACTTCGCCTTGACCAATGGATAGAATTCGAATAGCAAATAGAATTTGAAGAGGCAGAAGGTTGTTGAATGCTTGAGCATTAGCAGTGGAGTAGGAATTAACAGGGTATGTGAGATGGGTGGTGGGTGACCAACCTGACTAAAGCAAGCTCGGTGATCTTAGTTGAAAATAAGGTTGACTATGCAGGTAAGTGAGGAGAGATTGACAGTGAGAGCTCGAGGTACTTGAATTTGAATCACAGCTGTAAATTTTGGGCAAGTCACTCAACTTCTCCATGCCTCAATTTCCTTGGGTAAAATCGGGGATAATAATCCCCCGATATTATGAAGGAGATTTAATTCGATTTACAAATTCTAAGCACAAGTGAAGTTTAGAACGGTGCCTTCTATGGGTCCCGTCTACCTTAGTAAGCATTTTTATAACCTTTGGCTTATGGTTGGGAAGTTAAACTATAAACTATTATATTTAGAGTAGCCAGAACATAAAGACTTGAAAAGTAGTCTGAGGAGTTTGAACTTGAATAAACAACAGAGAGCTGTTCTTAGGCAGAGTTGGATTTAGAGAATGTGGGCTTAGAAAGGATCTATTCAAACCTCCTGAGAGTATGGGCACAGTCTCTACTCTGTGCTAGTTGCTCAAACATTTCACCTCTGGGGAAGAAAACCACTTGGCTGCCTGCACTGACTGGCATGTGGACTAGTGACAAATAGCATGGAAGGCACTTGTCTGAAAAGAAAAAAATAAAATTGGATTTCAGGGGATTAAAGTTTGTCAAATTTTTATGGTTCTTTCCCTTTGCAGTGGGTCTCTAAGGTCCCAGTTCTGAGGTTAATAAGTAAAGAAAGCTGGGGACCAGGTTGGTAGATTGAATATTAACGAGTGCCTCATGGATAATTACTGGAAAGTTACCAATGACATCTTTAGATGATCCCTGCTTGGGTACTGAATGGGTTTTTGGCGTCATTCCAATCATCTTTGACTCTGGTAAAGGCAAGACTGTACCAGCTCCTTCTGGCATTCTAAGGAGACTGATAAACAGAGGGGGCAGAGGAGCTGTGTCTAATTTTCAGGGAGACACTGTTTAAGTTTTGAGATCTGGCCATTAGCCGATAGTATTTCAGACCCTCTCAGACTACTTTAGCCAGCCTCTTCTCCAGTTTGGATTTTCTCCGTCCTTTTGCATAATTGCTGTCTTCCCCGTGGAATCTGCTAGTGATTCTTGGAGTATGACTCTAAAGCAGTGGTTCTCCACCTTCCTAATGCCGCAACCCTTTAATATAGTTCCTGTGGGTCTTGACCCACAGGTTGAGAACTGCCTTTCTAAAGGGAAAAGACCTAACAAGTTACTTGCTATTTCCATTAAACTTAACCAACCTCTCAGATAGGTAAACTATTTCTAAACCTTCAGCAGCTGCCAATTACCTTGGATGAGTTCAAAAGTTTTTCTCTCAATTAGTTTTGCTTTTCGGATTCAGAACTCTGCTTGGTGCTGAAGTTTTTGCAACCTCGGCTTCTGCTGTCATCTCTTAGGAATTTGGAATCAGTAGGAACAGTGAACATGGATGGTAACCAAGGTCAAGCACAGGTTTGGAGGAAAAAACAATTCCTAAACCCAGTCTGCTACTCCAAATAGGTAATTAGTGATGAAAAATGGCGAAGTATTTGCCAAACCTGGGTCAAATATTTATTTATCAGGAAATATACACGTGGTGAGTAATATACCCAATCTTATGTTTAAGACAATTTACATAAAATGTACCAGATGATGTGTAAATAACACGAAGTAAATATTATAAAAAGGAGTGATCTGTGCTTCACCTGTTACGTGGTCACACCATCTAAAAAAGCATTCTCACGTTTGCAGAAATAAATATTAAGGATTATATTGCAGAAATAAATATGAAGGATTATTCTTGAGACCTTCCCTAAGGATTCTAGAGAACGTAATTACAACAAGGACAAACACAGTAAATAGCAGTAACATTTTTGCATTTTTTTAAAAAAAAGTTTTTGTACTGTTGTAGAGGAAGTCAAAGAGAAGCTAGTTCTCCTTTCTGTCCTTCCAGAGTCCCCTAGTGGGTCAGATGCCAAGAGCCTCCCCCCCACACCGAATTCTATGATGTGCCTGTACAGAACCTCACAGAGGCTTGGGCTTCTCTCCTGGTCTCTTCCCCCCCCTCTTTCTTCCCTGCCCCCTCCCCAGTTTTAAAAGGCTTTAAAGAACATCTCTGGGAGACAAAAATAGCTCCAGTTGTGCGAGGCCTACACTCTGGGAATGCAGCTGAGCGATGCGAGTCAGCAAGCGGGGCCGCGAACATGAGTGTCTGGCTCTGGGTGGATGCTCCGCGCTGTCTCGGTGCGACTTTCTGCCTGGGCCCGGTGGGTAGAAGGGAAAATGGGTTTTCAGGGTTGGGAGGTGGGTCGGGTAGGTTTGGCATCCGGTCATTGAAGGAGTGGAGACCCCACCGTTCAGGCCCGTGGGGAAGGGGGCTCTTCCTTCCCCTCCCCCGCCACGTTTTTCAAATTTATTTTGCCCAGGCGGGGATTGGCGACGGTCAAAAGGGAGCAGTTGGCACTGAATGTCACCCTGAAGGTAAAATGAAAGACAAAAGATGAACGCATGCTTGCTTTCCGTTTGCAGCGGCTGCGGCGGAGGCTGGAGCAGCAGGATTTAAAGGGGAAAAAAAACCACACGCACATATACACATATATACACACCCAGAGGCGCCAATTATGCAAACGCAATAATGCGATCAAATCATGACCGTGCCGGGAATTTTTTTTTTTAAAATATAGATATTTATTTTTAAAAAGAGAGAGAAACATGCAAACAGAAACGTGCACATACCACGTAACCACCCGAGGAGAACCTGGCAGCCTCTCTCTTCTTCTGCCAAGTTATCATTGAGAAAACAGACAGGCATCATGACGTCCTGGGTCACAGGGAGTGCGGACCGACGCTACCAAGAGAAAAGGGAGGCGCCTCTGCGCTCCGGCTAGCCGCGGGCGCCCCTCTGCCCCTCGCAGCCCGGCTCGGTGAGTGCACAGCCGCTCGGGACGCGGACCCCGGGTGCCAGGCCGGCCCCGCGCTCGCGGGGGCCGAGCGGGGGGCCGTGCCCTTGCCGCCGGCGGGCCGGCCAGCACCCCCTCGCCTGCTGAGGTCGCGGAAGCCCAGTTAAAGGAGGCGTGTGTAAGATGTGCAATGTTCCTGCATGGGGTTTTTGTAGACTTTCATAGCCAAAGAAACCGGCTTCGGCTTCTTTAAAATCCCCGACGACTCACCTGATTAACCTGCTGCAGTTCTGACCCTGCCAAGGTAACTGGTCCAAATCCTTATCATCAACATCTGGAGACAGACATTTGCATCTGGGGCATTCTTTATTTGCAGTCCTGGTTGAAATGTATATTGCTACCCCCTTCCCCCTTCACTTGCTTAGAGTCTCTTGGAAAAAGAAAAAAAGCAGCCCCTCCCTCAATAACACAAGCCTAAGTACTGCCCACCTCTCGTAGACCTGCCTGACCATGACTGCAAAACTGTCAGCGTGTGTGCTGGAGACACAGATGAATTCTAATTGCAATTAGATTTGTTCTTTAAACACTCCTCCCCTCCCCCTTCCTGGATAGAGACTTCAGTGCTTGGTAAAGTGGCAAAGAGTGAGGGCAGAGTTAGGGCACTGGGAGGGAGGGGTTAGGGGCTGAGGGGATCTGGAGCAGAGGTCGTTGGGGAGAGGGTGGTGCCAGGAGTTGAGGACTGCTGTCTTGGGCTGGAAGATCCTTCTGTTGGTCGCTGCTGCTGTAGTCCTAGGTGTCACCCTCCTGTCCTCTAGCCTCTACCCAACCCTTTCACCTTCCCAAGGGAGTCGCTGAAGTTACAAGGAGGTCACCCGACCATCATTGAAATATTTCAGACCACCTACCTTCTTCTACCCCTCAAGTCTGTCAGAGCGTCTGCAGGACAGAACCCCCCCTCAGCTCCCCACCCCGTGTTTGGCAAAGAGAGAGTCTCAGAGAAAGACACAGAGGGCAAAGCTCCCCTCCTCCCCTCCTCTTTCCTTCCGGCAACCTTTTCCTAGTTGCACCCCTCCCCCTTTCAGAATCTTAATGAGCAATTCTGGAAGAGTCCGGAAGGGCCTGGAGAACCCCCGCATGCCTCTGTGCTGAGGAGCGATTATGTATGTGTTTATTTATTGTGCTTGTTTCGGGTACGCTGTGAATTGCCACATGGGTCTGCTTATGTTAGGGAAGCACGTTTGCTGTGTTTGTGTTGTAGTACCAGAACCAGTGACCGTGCAGTAAGGCACAGACACACACAGAAAGCAAATGATTTTGCTAACATAAAGGAGAGGACGATGTTGAAAATAGCACCCTCTCTCCTTTTTTTTTTTAAGAGAAGTAAAAAAAGAAAAAGAAATTCTCTGCATGTGGGTTAAGAGAAGCTGTTAGGTCCATCTGACCTCCCACTACTTTCAAAACACGCCTGCTTAATACTTTAAGTCAAGATCAAGAGAACTGCGGATGTTGTTAAGTGTGTTTCAGAGCAGCTGAGTGACTTGGTTTAGTTTTGAAGAGAAACTCTCATTTGTTTCTCACGCTGCCCAAAGACCAAATAGGGGAGTATGCTTGGAAAATGCCCCGAGTCAGAAGCAGGAGGGGAGACAAGAGAGTCAGAAAGGTTTTAGAGAGGAGGCCCAGAAATGAGTTTGGGGAGTGGTTACAGGGGTCCCCCCTGGACGGTCCTGTCCTGCAGCTTTGATGTTATCAAAATGAGTTAACCAACCTGAGAAACAGTTCTGTCATTGTGGGAAAGAGAGGGAAATTTGAACAGTTTTCAAATCTGAGCTGAGGAATGCCTGACAGAGAGTACATGAAAACACTTATGGAGATAAAGTGACATTTTGAGCTTTTTTCCCCCCCACCTATGAAAAGAATTCAGCATAGAATGAAAAAGGCCTAGGTGATCTTTTAAGCATACATTTGTCTGTTATGCATGGCTTTGTTAGTTTTATTGAAACAATTCTCATAACTCCTTAAACTTGCATTGTGGAGAATTAAAAGTGTGTATATTGAGAACGGTATCATATAGCACATAAAACTGTCCATTGACTGAAGTGATGAATGTAGATAAAAGATGGCTCCTTTTCTTTAATAAATCAAAGTAGCATTTACGTCTCCATGCTTGGTATACGCTGAAACCTGCCTAGCCGGCCTTCTTACCTATGAATTGCCTGGGGAGCCAAGGGAGCTCCTGATGGGGGGAGCTCCTGGGGAGTGGCCCTTCAACAAACTAGGGCAGATCAATTGATTAGGTTTCTGTGTGTGCTGCTCAATTTATTCTGTACAATTTTTCCAGAAATTAAAAGGTAACCAAGAGAGTACCATGTTCCCATCTCCAACTGAGCACCACTTATTACTGCAACAGTATTTCAGTATTGAGTGATCTTCAAGATATTTCATCTTTCATTTTGAGTTCTGAATTTGAATCAGTGGGAGAATGCCAGAGCAGCCAGATAGGTATAACTAACCACACAGACAGCTGAAGAGCTCCTAGGAATGTGTTGCTCTGAAGAGTATGTGAAGCTATTCTCAGTAACCTTGTTTACAGAGACATTTCGGTTGCAGCTAGAATTTTAGCAAGAGCCTGCCAGACGTAATGGGCTTATGTTTGTAATTGATCCTAAGTGTCTCTTTTTAGTTCTTTGCAGACATCTTATGTACCTTAGCTGAGCATTTAAGGTAAAACTTTTATGAATCCCCATGACATTTTCTAATACCAACAACTCTCTGGATTTGTTTGTCATAGTAAAGGGGGTAATTTATGAACCCCCTTTTGTTTACAGCTGTGTCCATACAAGTAGCTTTAGTTTTTATTTTTATTTTTTATGTCTTGTGTGCCTGGCTCTGTTAAATACAAAACAGATCAAATCTGAGGAGGTTAAATTATGTCTTACAGATTGACCCGTGAGATTGGTTCCAATTAGACATTGAAGATCTCATTATCCTAGGGAAGGGAATTTTGATGTAATGCAGAGCTGTTGTCTTGGTTTCAAAATTATTGGAAAACTGTGGGAATAGAAAGATTTTGAGGGAAATGCCAAAAGCCACATTAATGAAGAAAAACACTGTTGAGATACTTTTGAATAATAGATAGGATATGTAATGGTCAACCACAAGATAAAATTTTTACACAGTATTTTTATGGCTTTAAATTGGCTGCATTGTAAACTAAGCTTACTACTCTATTAAGTCATTATACTTTTCAATTATTTAACATTTCTGGCCCAGCTATCTTCTGTGGTCTTTTTCTGTACACATCAGAAATGATATGGATAGTAGTAATTGCTTGTTGTTTAATGTGAAGACTTTGCTATGGGGGAAGGTTCAATTTTAACTTCTTGGGACAAATATTATGAAGACGGCATAGAGGAAAAAGAATATTATGGAAATTGCCTGAGCCCTCTGAAATGGGGATAGCTACAGAATTGAGATATACATAATACTCACAATTCTAGTTATTCTCCCTAAGAAACCTTGACAGTGTCTGCCTTCCAGGGACTCTGTGTTTGGAAATACTATATCTCTATTTAAATGCAGATCTTCACTTTTCTCTAGGGAGCAGTTGGTGAATCTTTCAATTGAACCACTGGTACGGAGTCTCCATGAACAATAGAATCTGTCATTTTGAAGTTATGATTACCAAGTTTCATAATATCTTGTGTTTTAAATTTTTCTTAAAGTAGCCTTTTAAAGTCAAAATAATGGGGCTGCTTATGAAAATGAAGTTTTCTCTTGTCGCTTTGTTGTCAGTTTTTTAGAGCTGTGAAATAATACAGCTTTGTGACTCAGTTTTTAGGTTTGGAGTAAGTGGGCCTTAGGAATCCCAGCAGGGAATTGTGAATAAGCTCTGTGCTAGTGGATGGGGTAGGGGTGCTAGAGGTGAGTTGAAGGATCTTTCTCCAGAACAATCTTTAGATTATTTGAATCATATTTATAATATCGCTTTGTAATGGAATCAGTGGTAGTAGCTAGAAAGGAGAGCCAGAGCCCTTGCAGCCTTCTTTTAAGAGATGATTGCAGAAAGGAATACCATCTACTGAAGTAGAATGTCAATGCACACAGGCTTATGATCCTAGCCCCTCTCAGATTCAAGTAACTGGAAAAATCCTAACAAATCTTTAAGTTAAAATTCCTGACAATGTGTTCCTGATTAAAAAAAAAAAAAATTCCTGTGATACTACTCTATTGCCTTTATCCAATAGAAAGGGAAATTTTCTTTTTCTTGGATATTAGACACTATTCACTTACTAAATGTTGATTATTTCCAGTTGTGAAAGGCTGTTCCTCCCTAAGCGTACTTCCTTCACGCAATTGGTTATAAATTCTACCTCCCATTTCTCTTGGACATGTACTCCTTATACAGGTATTTTATAGTGTGTTTATAACATTATGCATGATCATACCTGTAGTTGTGAAGAATCATTTATAGTTTTAAATCAAGCTTTTATTTATATTTTTATCATGAAAGATAACTGTTTTATTTACATGTAATAATAATCATAGTTACCATCACAAAGAGTTGAATGTGTTTGGGAACTTTATGATCAAATGTAAGACACTGGAGAGATATTTTATTTACTTATGATCACTTAGGGTTATTTTTAATGGCACATCTGCTAAAGTAAATAACCTGGATGGAGCACTTCAAGGGATTCTAATTAGTCAGTTTGTTTAGTTTATTTCTTTTATACAAAAACATTTTTTAAAAAGTGGAACATATGCATATCTGACAATGATTTCTTACTGTTCTGAAGATTTAAAATGAAGATGATAAGGTTAGATGAAGTATAGCAAAACTTTTGCATTCCTATTCTGGTGGATGCTTATTTAGTAAGATAAACAGTGTTTTCCAGTCATCTAGTTACCAGAGTCAGCCATTTAAATTTGGTCTTTAAGATATATTAGATTAATAAGGCTGATTTTATGACCAATATAATTTACATTCATGAATACCTTTTTTTATTTGCACAGTTATAGATTATGAAGGAAATTTCCATAGATGTTAAATACTAATAACAAGAATAACTAACATTTGTATAGTGGGCTACAGTTTACAACCATACATTACCCGTAAGCTGTTCTTTATAAGAATATTTATATTTTTTAAGTGCATTTTCTCACTTCAGGCCCTCACTCTGTGCAATGTTAGCATTATAGGAAAATAGATTCTTTTATCGGATTTTTCTCCTTTCTTCTTCTTTCTCTTTCTTCCTTTTTTCTTTTTTCCTCCGTTAATGGGAAAAAAATAATGACTTTTTTTTGAGGAATATGTATAATTGCTTATCATATATTTCTATAAAAAAGGAGCTGTAACAAGCAATCCTCCATGATTTTTGGAATATATCTTCTGCTCACCAGTGTTCTTGAGGAAAATGTAAGGTTGCAGAAATCATTTCATGCCCTGCATGTTTTCAAACATAAATCAGGAAAATTGTTAGCGAGTTATAGCTCTTCTTAGAGACTGTAGCTATAGTGCTATAGTAAACACAGGCTATATATTTTTCCAAGTTATTATGTGTGGAGAGAAATCTGAAGTTGGCTATTTAGATGAACAGTTTAATTCAGTTATTAGAAATTCATTTGCTATTTAGTATGAACATTTATTTTCCCAAGGTTGCAGGATCGGGACATTATACCTGATGATCCTTTAGAACAATCACCTTCAAAGTTAGAAATTTGTTCTTTATAGCTAATGTGTACGCTACTGAACTTTAGTCTCCAGCTAAAGGTCAGTGGGAAGGGTGCTAAGCAGAGTTTGTAGTGTGATCTAGTTACCCGCTTCATCAGAGAACAAGAGTGAACCTTTGTTTCTCCATTTCTAAAAATAAAAGGGTTTGACCTCCCCCCCCACCCCGATCTCTAACTTACTTTGCTCCTGTGATTCTGAGTTAAGTGACTAATGAATAATGAACCAACCAATTAATCATACTCATATTTATTTCTATTTTATAAACTTATTACTTACTGTATGATGGCCATTAGCCATGACTAGAAATATTAGTATAGAGATTCATAATTGAGCTTAGGCTCCATGATTTGAAATGAAAGCCTTATGAAATGGAGATAGTCAGGTATACATGAAAATGTTGCCATTGTCAATCAGCTATTAGGTATTCAAAACACATTTTTATTTTTTCCGCAGAAACAAACTTAAATGCTCATAACTTTCTTAGTCTACACCACAAAAAACTGCCCGTACATATTAGACTGAACTATTGTATTATCATTGATGACCGATATATAAAGAACAGTTGTATTATGATAAAGACATAAAATTGAATGATAGTTCATCATTTATTTAGACCCAGCAGGTTGATGTGGAAGAGAATGCACTTATAACTGGAAGTTTAAAAGATGGATGGAAACTATGAAAGAGAATCTGAAAGGGATTTGTAGAAACCTGCAGGACTTTTAAAGACTAGTTACAAAGTGTATGGCTTTTTTTTTCCCTTTAGCAGAGTGAAATGTTGGCATTACCTCAAAGTTTATCACCAACTGGATTTGTTTTTCTTGACAACAGATTTACTGAATGGTGGGGGTGAGAGAAAATGGAAATAGAAAAAAATTATTCTCTGAAGTAGTTGGTTAAGATGTGAGAGAAGAAAAAATGGAAGGCAGCTGGAGGTAGAAGAGGGTGAGGGGTGTGTGTGTGTGTGTGTGTGTGTGTGTGAGCGAGAGATAGAGAGAGAGAGAGAGAGAGAGAAATAGCCTGGTCTGTATTTAACTGTGCTATGGGAAGCCAAAAGGAAAAAGAGGTAAACTAATACATGCAAGTATCCCCTGAAGGCCAAGGGCAGTGTGTTATGTGGGAAGCTTTGGAATTACAGCTCTCATGTCAGAATTTCTGCAAGCCACTTACTGCCTGTGTGATTTTGAGAAATTATTTAATTTTCTGCACCACTCTCCTTTGTAAAAATGTGAATAACAGAAGGATCATCACTTCTCAAGATGGTTGTGAGAAGTCCATGAAACTCTTAGGTGCAAAAGTGCTTGTGAATTATAAAGCTATTTAGTTTGGGGTAGTGAAAGAGAGTCATTGGGTCGACTAGTTAGTTCTCTATGCCGATCTGGTCTGGCCTCTCTGAGGTGAGCTTGTTTAGCTCTAGAGCGGTGTTTGGTTGGCACATGTCTCTCTGCTATGGAGCAAGCTCTGTGGTAGGTGCTTTGCATATTATTTTATTTAGGGAGGAAGCAGGAAATAGTATGCAGCTGGGCAGTTGAATATAGAAGATGTTAGCAAGCCCGATAATTCTAATGTATGCAGTGCCAGTGCTGGAGAATATTTACTTTCCCTTACAGATGGCCGCAGCTTGGCTAAATAAACAAGTGAATGACTTTGGAAACAAAAACAATGTATCTAGTAATTGTTTTCTTTGTCCTAAACATTGCCTGTCATTTGCACTTTTATCCTGACATTGATATTAATCTAAATTTCTTGGATTGTTGTTAAGGCTGAAGCAATCATTGTTTGACAGGGAACACCTGTATATAATACTATAAATTCCACTTTAGAAAGATACCAGGATAACATTAGAAGGATGGATATATCAGTTGAACTCCAGGTTCTAGATACTGTACAGATCTCTTTTAAGAATATTTCTGTGGGCTTAGTACCTGTTGTTCAGTGGTTGGGGTGCCAGCCACATACACCAAGGCAGGCTGGTTCAAACCTGCCCCAGGCCTGCTAAACAACAATGAAAACTGCAACAACAACAAAAAAAATAGCTGGGCATTGTGGTGGGTGCCTGCAATCCCAGCTACTTGGGAGGCTGAGGAAGAGAATCTCTTAAGCCCAAGAGTTGGAGGTTGCTGTGAGCTGTGACACCAAGCACACTCTACTGTGAGGGTGACATAGTGAGACTCTGTCTCAAAAAGAAAAAAAAGAGTATTTTTGTGGATGATTCACTGGTAGATGTCTAACCAATTCTTCTATCAGAAATGCACTACATTTCAAGGCATAAAATCAAACAGTAGATCAACAATTATTCAAGAAATTTGAGGTGATTGTACCTATATGTATAAAAAGCAGATTTTGACTGAGATTGGTATATGCTCTTCTCTGACTGATAAGACAGTGATCAAAAAAACTCTATATTTTGTGATCTGTGAAACATAAAACTGGAGTGAACCCAGAAATCAAGAGATGTCTTGGGGGTAAATTTGGACTTAACAGTAAATGCTTAATCACACGTACCAAAATTCATTAGGGCTCCAATGTTCAGAATGTGTGAAACAAATAATTTTAAAAAATCATTGGAGAGTTTCATTGCCAATCAGTGTTAAGAACTTTGATGTGTAGAATTATTTGAAGTAAAGATAAAGATAGCATGAGCCCTGGAAGGCCACAAGTAACCTCCACACCATGGTTCATTGACGGGTTCCCGTGTTCTCTGAGGTTGATCGTAGGAAGGAAAATCGACCCGGCATCACTTTCTTTCCAACTTAGGAAAATTTATTCAACACGTAATTTGTCTTAACACCATGCTAGGTCTGTTAGGGAGTATAAAACAATTTTAAGATATAGTTTTTAAGGGACAGAAAGGGAAGTACAGTATATACACATGAAACTACTAATGATAATAGTATAATATGCAAAAATGAAAGCTACCTGGCCAGGTCACATGTGCACTTCAGAGAGTACTTGCCAGAGTCAGATGATCAGGCTGCAGTTTACAGTGTGAGTCTCCCCTATTTCAGCCAAAGTCTTATCATTTGTAAATGGGGCACAGCTTCATCCAGCTCATAGGATTGCTGCAAGGATCAGATGCAACAGATCTTTTGGAAGTGGGTATTTTTTGAGACAGAGTCTCACTATGTTGCCCTCGGTAGAGTACTGTAGTGTCACAGCTCACAGCCACCTCTAACTCTTAGGCTTAAGTAATTCTCTTGCCTTAGCCTCCCTAGTAGCTGGGACTACAGGTGCCCACCACAACACCTGGCTATTTTGTTCTTGTTCTAAGTGTTATTGTTGTTTGGTAGGCCAGGGCTGGGTTTGAACCCGCCAGCTCCTGTGTATGTGGCTGGCGCCCTCACTGCTGAGCCACAGGTGCTGAGCCTGGAAGTGTTTTTATGCTTTATAATAGAGATGACACAAATTATGGGAAGGGAGGAGGGAAGAGGTAGCACGCGTGCAAGTGTACTTGAAGGAAGGGACCAAGCCTTAACTGACTCTGTGGCCCCCCTGCTCCCACTGTGTCTGGCACTGTGGCTGCCTCTGGGCTGGGTAAAGGTTTGTAAATGCACGCGTGCCAGGCACTGTGGCAAGCCCGAAACATACGCCACCCTTTAAATCTTCACATAAAACATTTTGTGTGAGGTATCTGTATTGTCCCCGTTTCACAGATGAGGAAAC
The DNA here is from genome assembly GCA_963574575.1 of Galagoides demidoff. Lineage (NCBI taxonomy): Eukaryota > Metazoa > Chordata > Mammalia > Primates > Galagidae > Galagoides > Galagoides demidoff. Next base: position 12,220 of record CAUYQV010194752.1, on the reverse strand, counting down.
AGAAGTTCAGAGGTTTTAGCAGCTCCCAACCTCATACAGGGAGAATGTGGTAGAGTTGGAAGAGGATGTCCAGTCTGTCTGGCCTCAGTGCCTAGACTTTTCAGTCCAGTATGTGGGCGCTCAGATGTAAGGGAAATATCATTATTCCTGAACAATAGTGTGGCCAAAATGAAAAAGCAAAGACCTTGGATAATCTGCCAGTCCCCCGGACAGCTCCTGGGCTGGCTTTCAGGTAAACAGGAGAACACTTCCTTGAACTGCCTGACACAGTGCAACGTGGTCTTTGGTTAATCTGTCTGTGCTGATTTCTGCCCTTTGAAGTAAGATGCACAATAGTGAAAAATACCGTGTACTATACCATAACCTAGACTTGTCATAGTGATAGAGGGACAGGAGGAGCCCCTGTCTCAGATCCTGAAGTGGTTACCCAACGACTTGGGTTAACTTTGTTGTAGCCAGCAGCAGCTGCTCCCAGCCCCTGTCTCTGTCTCTCTCTGGCTGTGGCTCACTGTCTCGTAACTTCACTCCTAGAGTTGGTAGGGTCCAGATTTTTCTCTCTCCTCTATATTCAAGGTGATAACAGAGAAGGTGATTCTGCTTTGGAACAGTTTATTCTGTGTTCCTCAGGGTGTCTATTGCAGAGAAGTTTTCAGTCACTCCCACGTTTCTAATGAACAGGATTAAAATGGCCCTGACAACAACACAGTAATTTCAAAATTCCAGTCCTGAATCTAGAGGCATCATATAGAACTTAATACTGCACCACCGAATCCCCTATTATTTTTCCTTCTGTTTATTTCTGAGGAACATCCAAGGAGCCTAAAAGACAAAGGTTTCTATGAGAAACAGAAGGAAATGTGGTTTTAAAAATTAGGATTCCTTTAAAAAATTCCGTGAGATTTATAGCATGTGGTAGGTCAGGAGAGCAGATACAGATGCTATATTTAAGATAAGTTCCGAGGGAGACAAAACCTTCAGCTGGTCACAGCATGGGGCTGCCCAGGTGCTGGGCTCACATACCTGAGATGAAACCTGGTGGGGAGACACTCTCCACGCTCCTCCCTGACGGGTGTTGAGTCTGCCGGGTTGAATTGTGTGAAGTTGTCAAAGGTTGCTCTGCTCTCCAGCACTTGGCACCAGCTCCGCTGAAATGTGATGCCATTGGTTTTCAGTAAAGGTTCCTTTCTGCAGGGCTGCAAACACAGATCAGCTGCTACTGTGTGTACACAACCAGGGAGCAAATCAAGCAGCACATTCAAAGCAGCCTTTTTCACCCTGAGACTTTCCAAGATCTCTTCACACAGGAAGTTTCCTTCTCTGTTGTCAGATTTAGCACCGTGCTCTTGTCATCAGATCTGAGCTAGGCTCCCTGCTGCACAGTAGAGAGGCTTCCTTAAGACATTTGTCCTTGAAACTGCACCAAACTCTTGGAAGAACCCAGAACGTGTAAGTATGTATGATTTAGGCAGCAATAGCACAGGGCAAAGCTGCAATCAACCATTATACAATATCCGATTAGCAGTGCAGGAGGGATTTTTCCGACGTTATGTTACATTCATTTTCAATTCGTTCTGAGGAAACAAATCAATTCTAGCTTCTGATACAGTGACTTTGCAGTAGATGGGGTTGTAATATGTTAGCTTTAACTACTTGCTGTTCTCATTTAGCATTTAGATGTGACTTGTGGGACAATTATTGCGGGCATTAAACTATAAGACTTCTAAATTTTTATTAGGAATTATAATTGTTGGTCATGTCCGTCTTGACAAACAAGTTAGCTTGGGAATGATTTTAAAGAATTAACCATATAAATTCTATGGGCAATAGAATGAATTTGTATCGTTCTTGCTTTCATTAAAACATACTAGTTTGCAGTTTTAATTTACTCATAAAGAGCATTCCACCGAGGTTTTGTCTTAATTGAATCCTGCCCAGTGCTGTCCGTTTGGTGTTTTACTGTCTTGTATGTATCTAAGTTACTTTGTTGGGGTTGCAGTCTGGTTAAACCTGCATTCAGGCACTCTTCTGACTCTGAAGACATTCAGGTAATGTAAGTGCTCACAGAATTTTGGAAGGTGGTGGAATTATTTTCAAGGGTGGTCCTATTACCCTTGAAAGCTTTTTAGATGCACAACAGGAACAGCTGTCAGATTGAGACCACAGACCGACCACTGAGGCTTCTAAGTCAAATCTCTGCTTGTCCACTTTTATAACTCCAACCCATGAAAGCCCGTGCCCCCTTTCTATCAATATTTAATATGCAACAATACTTATGTTTATAAGATTAATTTCTCTCAGATTAGTCTGATTGATAGCTGGATTGTGGTTTCTTAAGAGCTTGCTCCCTGAAACCCACAGCAGAGAGCTGCATTCCATTTAACTAGTGAATGTAAAAACGGGTAACCATGGATTCAGCCACCACTAACTGCCAGTGCAATGACTTGTTGTAAACAATACAAATGAGCCAGGAGAGCAGAGGCAACCAGACATGAAATGATTTTAATAGAAATTACGGTAAAAGGTCATGTGATTTGGTATCAGCTTGTGTTCAGTTTTAAAGGGAAAGTCTATCTTTTCTCCCCCCTTCTCCCCCTCTACCTGTTTCCAGTCAGCCCCAGTAGGCACCTCCACAAACTTGGCAGGACCCACTCTGGGCTGCCATGGGGAAGGGCGGCCAGTGTAATTCTGGGCAAAGTGTGATGACTTGTGGATTTTCACTGGTAAGTACCTTTATTTTAGAAACAAAAAGGAAGTCTGTGTATTTCAGGCTATCCTTTATGGAAGGTCATGTTGATTGCGTCCTAGAAGTTCTCAAGCCTGGACTCCGGAGGGATAGGTCTTCTGTTTCTTAGCTTTGAAATGGTATAGCTGTCTTTTTCTCTTCCTCCCTAAGTCTCTGGATTAATTCATCACCTTGGTCTTTCTGAAAACTGCTACTTGCTTTAGCTGTAATTTCTGCAATATGGTAATTGGCACATGCAGATATGCTGAGAAGCAAGCGCTGTCCCTAACCTCAGGGTTTTCATCTGCCCAGACTTCTGTGAGTTCTCCAGGACTATGTTTTACAATAACATTTGCATTTCTCTGGTAGAGGTGGTTTCTGTATGTGAAAATACTTGCATGCATGTGTTTGCCTCCAACCAAGAAAAATGAGCAGATTGTATCTGTATTAAGTACTAACCTCTTGCTTTGTTTGGGGCACTGTTGTCAGTTATGCTTGTTGAGAGGAAGGGAAAGGAAGATCTCTAGCAGTGGGAGTTGAGGATGGGAGGAGCATGTAGAGGCACAGCTGTGTCTTTACCCAGACTGGGAGGGTGGACCTCATCAGTGCACACCATATGCAGGCATGAAGATGCTTTGAGCCATGGTCTCAAACAACCACGGGCACTTGAAAGGAAGGACTCTGTCTAGGCATGTTGTGTCTCAAGGAGAGATAGACTTGATCTGGTTCTCAATCCATACCCCCTTCCACACACAGATAATGCATTTATATTTTACCTCTTTTTAACATATATGTTCTTCTGAATAAATGCATGATTGCACAAACATACACACTATATATATATGCACACATATAGATGTTGTACTAAATTCTAGAATTTCGGGTGCATATTTTTCTATTATTACCTTCACTGGGATATAACCATTTGGTACATGAAAGAGCATGAGGGTTATGATTTAGAAGCTCAGTAAAATATAAAACCATTAACCCCGTCTATATACACTCAAGATTTTGTCTAGCAAAATCTTTGTTTAGAACTGTAAGTGCCAGGTATTAGCATAATACTTATATAAGCTTTCTTTTTTCTTTTTTAAAATAGCTTTTTGAGATGTTGGCGAACCTTAATTGCAAGCACAGACTGCAACATTCTTCAGAATGTCATGGTTAAGGCTGTGGTCTCATGGTTTGTTTGCTATTCTAATACTGGCTATGCTTATCAAAAAGAGATGAAAGAAGAAACTCTAGCAATTAATATTGGGCTGAGGGGGGAAGAGCAATTTAAAACAGCTGTAGGAAGACCAAATTCAAGTGAGGTTTTGGGTAAATTATAATAAAAATGCATTTTGCTTCTCCAAGTGTCAGCTACGGAGCGGTTAGGAGCACGATCTTTGGAGGCAGACATGGGTTAGAGTCTTTGCTCTGAATCTGACTGTGTTTAAGACTTTAAGGAAAGTGACATTACCATTCTGACCTTCCATATCCTCACCTGTAGATTGAGGATAATAGTGTGTGCCAACTGGTGGCTAAATGGGTTACTTGAGATTCTGTATAGAAAATAGAGCCACGTGTGGCATAGTAAGTGTTCAATAAACTGTTGTTGGTTTCATTATAATTGACCTAGGTTATTAGATTGGGTCTGAACAGAGAGGGTTCAAGTATATACAGTGTTTTCAATATAAAGTTGATCTAAAATACAATACATCCTGATGCAAAACCCACATACTCTGAGGGCCAACTTTTCATATACATGGATTCTGGAGGACTGAGGGTGGGACTTGAGCACGCACAGATTTGAGTATATGAGGGACCCTGGAACCAGTCCTCTGCCAGTCCATTGAGGGAGGACTATAGATGTGTGTGTGTGTGTGTGTGTATATATATATATATTTTTTTTTTTTTCCAGACACTGTCGCATTTTTTTGTTGCTCTCGGTAGAGTGCTGTGGCATCATAGTTCACAGCAACCTCAAACTCTTGAGCTTTAGCAATCCTCTGGCTGCAGCCTCCCAAGTAGCTGGGACTACAGGCACCCACCTGAATGCCTGGCTGGTTTTTCTGTTTTTAGTGCAGAGGGGGGTCTCACTCTTGCTCAAGCTGGTCTGGAACTCCTGAGCTCAAGCTATCCATCTGCCTTGGCCTCCCAGAGCTAAGATTACAGGCATGCCTGACCCTAGAGGGCTGTATTTTTGATTGAGAAAAAATATAGTTAAGTGAATCCTGCTCCATGTACTGGCTGGAAAAAGAAAATATTCCCATCAGAGTTTGGTCCTGTTCTAGTGTCATGTAGACACTGCAGTAACTTATCACAGGGAGGTGGTGATTTATTTTGCGGCAGAGTGTAGTTCTTTTATGTAATATTTTTAAGAGCCAAAAGTAATTATCTTGTAAATTTTTTCATGTTCATGTAAATTATTTAGGAAAACTAAGATTTTTTTTTTTTAAATAGGATGGCTGACACTATGGGTATTAGGCCATGTGCATATTTTGTATGACTCTATGGCTAGAGTTAAGGGCAGAAGGACACTGCAAAGTGTAAGACATTCATATTTATACCAATCCCCAAAGCTTAAAAGTACTGGTCACTGGTCAGTCTCAGAGGTAATCACATATGCTAAAGAGCAGTAATTATTAGCAGACCAGTAAGTACAGAGGTTATATGCTAGCAAAGAGGCATTTCTTGGGAATATTGTCTGTCTGTTTACTGTGTCCTTGGACCTTGAAGTCTAAGGATCTCATCCCCTCCTTCCTTTCCTCCCTCCTTCCATCCCTCCCTCACTTCCTTCCTTCTTTCATTCTGTGCTTCCTTCTCTTATATATTCTCCCAGCTACATAGCGTTTCTTTTTTCTTTGTGAATCAGAGGATTCAGAGAAGGGAAAAAGAGGGACTGGAGACCCACAGTCTTTTGATGCCAGCTCTGGTTTTATAAATGGAAGCTTTAAGAGGAGTCAGAAAAATCTGTTTTTCTTTCTCTTGCTATTGAACTGGAGGGCCACATCTGAAGTGACCCGCAGACCCCAGGGAAGCCTTGCTCAGTAACTATTTGTTGATTCATTGATTTAACGGCATGGAGAGAAGGGGCATCAAGCATGGAGATTCCCTCAGTAGTGAGAGCTTTGAAACCCCAAGCTGCAGTGTGCAGGCGGATGGCTCCTCTGTGACCTTCCAGCCACTAATCTCCTTTAAGAACTGAATCAAAGCCGTTAAGGGATCTGTCAGATGGATTTTGCCTACAGTTGGGTTTTTGGCAGTTGCATGTAGAAGACAATACATTCTTCACAAGGATATAAATTTTTCTTTTCAGAAAGGAATGAAGACAAGGTGCCAGCAGAGATCTCTAGAGAGAGACTCTTGTTTATGCATGGTTCTGTTCGGGCAGGGACAGCTGCAAGGTGAAAGACTTTCTCACACTTTGCAGCCAACCTTCTCCTGAACCACCCTGTCTGATGGTTCTGTTAACACGTGCACTGGGGCAGTGGGTTTCTCCCCATAATCTTCTCTTCTAAGGGCAGAGAAAAAGCCTGTGATTAGAACTGATGTCACAGGAATCTCAATGGGTGTCTGGTAAGTATTTCTAGGGAAGTCTCCGAGTGTAGACAGTTAGAGCTAAACCTCTTCATTTTATTAGATAAACAAACTTTCCAAAGTCATAGAGTTGTAAAATCAAGGCTGGAACTTTGGATTTCTGATTCCCAAGTTAGTACTTTTTTGAGAGCTTCTGCCTTTTAGTGAATAGACTACAAATAGATTTTTATAACCTGGGAGAAAATATAATCCCATTTAGGAGATGGTAAGACTATCTTAAAGGAATTGCTTGAAAGGATTATGTGGATCTGGTTCAAATCCTGAAGCCACAGTTTTGAAGGTCTGTAATCCTTGAGGAAGATATTTAACCAATTTGAATATGGTTTCCTTTGTTGTAAAATTGGGATTAAAATAATATTCTAGGTTTGTTGTAAGATTTAAATATGATTATTTACATAGTGCCTAGTCAAGTGCTTGACACAGAATATAACAGACATCAGTCAATGACATTTCCATTCTGCTTCCCTTTTCAAGGTCAGTTGTGTATAGTAGAGTTATGAGAAAAGGCTGTAAGTGTGTATCTGAAATGGTATAGCTCAATGGTTTTCAACATTTTCTTCTGCTGTAAAATGTTCAGAAAACCCAGTTGAAGAATTACTCTGGGTCTGGCATAGATGATCAATAAATGGTACTATGATGGTGATGGTGATAACTGTGGTGCTGGTGATGGGTGACGTTGACATGAGCCCAGAGCTATAAGCATCTCTAGAGCTTTAGTGTGGATTGCCCTGCTTCCTGCATTAGAGAGGAAAGCAGCCTCTCTTGTGTGAACAAGAGAATGATATTATAAATGTGACTATACTCATTTAAATTTAAAAGAAAATAATCAGCAAACTCCAGTACTTTATTGCTGGTACCAGATTACCATGTTTCCCTGAAAATAAGACCTACCCTCAAAATAAGCCCTAGCAGGATTTCTATGCATTTGTTAAATATAAGCCCTACCCCGATAATAAGACCTATGATTGGCGTGGCTATGCACATACAATGCATTTTGGTGCAGAGAGGAAGACATTCCCTGAAAATAAGCCCTAGTGTGTCTTCTTGAGAAAAAATAAATATAAGATAGTGTCTTATGTTGGGGGAAATACGGTACTTGCAACATACCAGTGAAGATAGCGTTTTTCCTGGGGGAACATGGATTTGAAATGTGTTTTACATCATAGCTCTGGAACTAGCCTCCATGGGTTCATCTATCTGTGGTGACCTGTGGAAGTCGATGAATCACTATGAGTCTCTATTCTCTCATCTTGAATTAAAATAATAACACACATGTCATAAGATCGTTGTGGGGATTGAAGTGAGTTAACACATGCAGAGTAACTAGTAAGTATTAGTAATTTGTAAAGGCTTTTGTTTCCAAACTGTTGGATGGGGCAGCCTCCTATCTTGAGATTCCCAACCCAGAATGCTAATACTAGAGTTTGCCATGGTGCCATTCATACATAAAACTGATTTTTAGTTTTATAACATAATGATAGCTACTCTTTATTGTGCACTTACCGTTTAACCAGGCATTATGCCATGTGTTTTATGCAGTATCCTAATTGATCTAATTCTCTCATTACTCTTATGTGTTAGCTATCATTCCTTGTACCTTCTAAATGAGAAAATTGAGCCCCCAAGAGGTGATGGAACTTGCCCAAGTCCTCACAGGTAATGAGTGACAGAGCCAACCCTCAAATTTATAATCTTTTCTACAAATACACATACTGCCTCATTAGGCCTAAGGGTTTATGGGAAAGATGTATTATTTGGAATGAAAGAGAAGCCCAAGAGTCATGAACTAGGATTATTCTAGGGCATTCAGAAGACTCTACATAGAAACAGAGGAGATGATTACAATAAAAAGCAACTGAATTTTATTATTCAATCAGCACAGAAAACTCTAATTTAAAGTAAAAAGAAAATAATCAGCAAACTCCAGTACTTATTGCTGGTACCAGATTACCATGTTTCCCCGAAAAACTCTAATTCTGTCTTATGGAAAAGAAATGGTAGGAGACAGAGGTGGGAAAGGATAAGGGATGAATGAGAAGAAAAGGAGAAGGAAGAGAAAAAAGTGGAGTAGCAGAGCGAGAAGCACAAGAGATGTGTCTTAGTCAGCCCTCAAGTGACCCTGATGGCACTAGACGCTCGAGGACACCATGCTCATTTCAGACATGATCTTTGTTAAAGGCAACACCACCAGAATGGCGGATTTGACATTTACACCATTTCAAATGGTGCATGTTTAAAAATGTTTATTTTACCTTTAAGTCTGCTGAACTCTTCTGCTAGGTGATGTTATCTTTTGAGACATGATATAGACACAGAAAGGGAGGCATGGAGAGTAAGAAGTACAGGGATCTTCATGTGAGGACAAATAATATTAGAAATATATATATATATTTTTTTGCTTTTTAAATTTTACTGTTATTTTAATGTTGGAGATTTTCTAAAGTCCTGTTGTCCGGTCGCAACTATGAATGAGATGTAAATTAGAGTGATCTGTGTTAGGAGACTAGAGGTTTACTATTATTTAATGTTTTTATTTAAGAATAGCTTTTACTTCTTTTATTTGATTATCAAAAATCTTGTGAGCTAAGTCAGTCACACTTTCTTCCCAATTCTACAGATGAAGAAACTGAGTAATGCAGTTTCCCTAAGGTTAAAGCCACGTGGCTATGAAAGCCGTTCTCTGCATTTTGCTTTTTGCGGTGGTGAGCTCTCCTAACTCTAGTCGTTTTCAAGAACTGGGGGTCAGAGTCACACCTATGTGTATGATGAGGGCTTTTCTGGGAAGTGGGACTCGAAAGGTGGCCATTTAATGCCGGTTTCACTTTTGCCTTCAGCCTGGAATAGTGTTGTCTGGTTTTTAAAGAACGATAGAAGGGCCGTGACTTGCCAGGCTGGGCCCTGGAGAGAATCCTGTGCCTTCTGAGCATTAGCCTCCTGGGGTCCAGCAGACACCACGGTATCTCCCCGGAAAGTGGCCCGCTGCTTCTATGGCTGGCTGAGTTCCTTTCCAAGAGGCACTTCCCGCTCCACACATTTGGGGAGTGGGAACAGAGGGGTGATACCAAACGGTTGTGTGAAAAATGAGATGCAGCACAAGGCAGAGCAGAGGAACATGGGAAATCCTTGCAATTTCCAAGGTTAATGTCAAGGTCAGACCATCTTCTTAAATCAGTTTAAGTATAATCCCTGATGTTCATCCACTAGTCAAAGGCCCCAGGGTCCTTCTTGGGGAACAACTGGGAGCTGCCCAGTTAACCTTTTTAAATACTGGAGGTGGAGGGGAGTGATTGAAGTTAGAGATTAGAGTGTTTCCATGCTGGAAGTGGGGAGGAGGGGCTTCCAGGGGAAGGATGACAGCTTTCCACCTTCTCCTTTAGCCGGTCATATGACCAGCTTTGAGCAAAGCTGTGTGAGTATAACTGTGCTTTTTGATTAAATAATTGTTTTTTAACTGCTTCCCCTGAAATACCATGCAAAATGACTCCCTTCCGCTGTTTCTTTTAATGCATTTCTTCTAATAATATATGATATTTGTGTAGTGAAAGTTTATGAAGTCACAAACTATCATCTCTCTTTTACAGCTGAATTAACCTAGCAAGATTAAGTAGCTTGTTTAGAGTGACATAGCTTGTGTAAAAAAGGGCAGAAGATTAGAAATTAGGTCTAATCTCTAGATCTGGGGTGAAGGTGCCTCTTGGAAGATCTCGTCTTGGAGGAGGGTTCTTACAGGGTAGGGCTGCAGACTGAGTTTAAAGAAAGTGAGGAAAGTGAAAAGGCAGCCCTGGGGATGTCGGAAGAAAAGGCTGTCAGGTCATTTGTGTGTGGAGGTGGCGTCCCTGGCTGCCAGATGGTGCAAAGATCTGACTGTCCTCAATGGAAAAAAGGAGGAAAGGAGACAGGAAGTGGGGCAGGGCCCCAGGAAGGGTCCCCGGGATGGGATCACCTCTGCTTCCTTGCTGAGTCCTCAGCCTTGCTCTCCTTCTCAGATCACGCAGAGGAGTGGAAACATAATCTCTGCTTTTCAGAAGATAGGATTGAGGCAGCTTTGAGCAAAAGTGAAATGACCTTGGACTTGCAAGCTTAGGTCATGTGTTTATCTTCGTTCCGCCCACTTCACCGTGTAACAGGAGAGTAATCCCCGTCAGGAACGTCATCGGAGAGAGAGGGGACCTCGGAGTGAGAGCCGGGATGTGTGTAGATGGTGCAACACTCCTTCATCAGAGCAAGCACACCTGAGGGGGAAAAGCCTTCACTGGCTTGATAGTTACCTGAATATGGGTGGTGATTTTTTTCCTTTTGAAATGAAATTTTATCTGGCGTGTGGATGTCAGCAGATGTAGTGAATGTGTGTTCTCTCTCATACCAGCCCTGTGTTCTTAATATAGGGTAAATTCGATCCCCATACAGCTCTGTATATTAGGGTAAATCTCATGGCCTGGTTGAAGTAAAGACTGTGACAGAGAAGTTCAGTTTTTTGATAATAGCTCTGAAATCTTCAAGCTGCTCCTGCATTAGCATTGACCACAGATTCCTGGTAGAAAGTCCATTCAAGCTATCAATAATGCCCCTGAAGTAGTGTAGGTTACTGGCAGACTGAACAGCCTGCTGTCATAGAGATGTCAGCTCTTTGCCCTCAAACCAGCGCTAACCAGTAGCAGCTGATCTCGGCATTGCTTTTATGGTGCCACACTGTGAGTTCTCCTATGTACAACAGATATGTTCACCAAAAGGGTTCAAGCTTATGAGAAAAACAGGATTTTGGTCGGACTTACTGTTGTTTGTACCTGAGAGGTTTACTTCCTATTGCTCGCAATTGTGTTATTTAATAATCAGTTTAATTTTCGTAATGTTTCACTTTAATACTCCCAGAAATTAGAGGAAAATATTGCCTCCATTCATTTGCTATGTTGCACGGACGCAGTACACAGCAAAGGTAAAAGATAAGGGATCAATTCTTATGGATCTCAGAGTTCCAAGCTTTTAAGGCTGTATTATAGAAACTTTGTAATTACTGTGGGTAATCTTGCAGAAAATTAAATGTTGAGTTTGCATATGTGAACAAGTTTGGACTGTTTTGCTCACCATAGCTGGTTAGTGCTAAGTGTCTTCCTGTTCCTGTTAAGCTTTGGCTTTCACTTTACTGCTAGTAAGATGCTATTTGTGGCATAAGTGAAATTCTAGGAGAGGCATCTCACATTTCAGGTATATTTTGGAGAATTTGTGTCTATAAGTTTATCTATTTTAAAATGACTCAGACTAGTGATTCTCAGCAAGGGGCAGTTTGGCTCCCTCAGGAGGGACACTTGGCAATATCTGGAGACCGTTTGGACTATTAAGACTGGGATGAGGGTGCTACTGGCATGTAGTAGACGCCCCAGGACGTTGCTGAACATCGCACAGTCCCCAGGGAGCAAAATGCCCCAAACGTCCATAGTGAGGCTGAGCAGCACTGCTCTCTGGACACTTGTAAAAGATAAGAGAGAAACAAGGTAGATTAAATATTTTCACGTTTCTTAAATTAGCTGATTTCATGATTGGGATTTTCCCCACGGGGTATAGAATACAAGTGAAAACTCCAAACAAGCCTTATACGAGGTTGGACAGTTAAGTTCTGAAACTCATCCTAGGAAGACTGCTCCCTACGTCACTGCTGAGTAACAGTACGTGGTCACCTTTGAAGCTCTCCCCTGGGCAGCTCTGCGCTGAGACCAGCACCTACTCCACCCTTCAAAGCACTTTTTCTTTTTTTATTAATTAATTATTTTTATTAAATCTTAACTTTGTACATTGATGCATTTATGGGGTTCAGGGTACTGCTTCGATATACAATGTGAAATGTTTACATTGAACCAAGTAACACATCCATCACAATTATACTCATTTCTTAATAGTTTTGAAATGTACCATTGCATCATG
>CAUYQV010194749.1:0-10434 GCA_963574575.1 Galagoides demidoff | reverse complement strand
AATCCCCAGCCCGGGCCTGCCAAACAACAATGATGGCTGCAACCAGGAAATGGCCAGGCGTTGTGGTGGGCACCTGTGGTCCCAGCTACTTGGGAGGCGGAGGCAGGAGACTCGCTTGAGCCCAGGAGTTGAAGGTTGCTGTGAGCTGTGATGCCATGGCACTCTACCCAGGGGGATAGCTTGAGGCTCCGTCTCAAAAAAAAAAAAAAAGAAAAAGAAAAAGAAAAGGCTGTGTATTGCTATTCTTAGAAGAAAAACTCCTGAAAATGTTATAACTAAAAAGTCAATTGAGGATATGAAATGGAATACCAAAAAATACACAATTAAGTCAAAAGGAAAGAGAAAATGAGAAACAAAGGAATGAAAACAGAGGGTAGAAATAAATAATGGCAATAAGCACTACATGGTAATAATTATATTACTCATAAATGGAATAAACTCTCCAGTTAAAAGGCAAAAAATTACCACTTCCTTAAAAAGCAGGATCGATGTGGTCTACCAAAGATGCTTTTTAATATAAAGACCGATAGAAAGTAAAAGGATGAAAAACTATATATGATACCAATTCTAAATGTAAGAAATATGACATGATTATGTTAATATCAGACAGGGCAACCAGAATCTAAAAGGGACATTTATAATGATGGATATTAATTCATCAAGAAGATAAAATAATTCTGTCCATCTGCACATTAATAATAGAGCATCAGAAGACATCAGGTTAAAAAATTCTAGAACTAAAATTAGAAAAAGACAAATTTACATTCATCATTGAAAATTTAACACTTTTCTCTTAGTAGTTGATAGAACATGTAGAAAAATTATTGAGAATAAAAATTTAAACATTATCAAGCAATTTAGTTTAATTCATATTTATAGAATACTATATCCAACAACTATAGATTACATATTTCACTCAAGTGCACACAAGAAACTCACCAAGATAACTTACATGTTAGATTATTTTAAAAAACTTTTCAAAGAATTTAAATTATAATTCTGCGTGTTCTCAGACTAAAATAGAATTATTTTAGATACCGAAAATTGTATCTTCAGATACTTAAAAATTAAGCAACACACTTCTAGTTAACCCACAGTTCAAAGAAGGATACAATATGGCAATTATAGATAAGTTTAAATAAATTTAAAAACACAACATTTCAAAATTCATGAAATTCAGCTTAAGTAGTATATAGATAAAAATTTACATATTTAACTTATATTTTTGTATATTAATTTATACTGGAAATGAAATTTTTTAAGTCAATAATTTAAACTTTCAGAGAATTGAACATATGAAGAGAAAACTAAATCCAAAGTAGGTGGAAGAAATAAAAACATTAAGAGTAAAAATCAATAAAATAGAAAACACAAAGTAATAGTAAAAGTATCAAAGCCAAAAGTTTAATTAAATTGGTATACTCATAGCACTATCAATAAAGACAAAAGGAGGGAAAACTTAAATTACCAATATCCAGAGTGAAAAGCCGGCATCATTCTTTCTAAACAGATTGAAAAATGACAAAGAAATGTTATCAATAGCTTCATGCCAATAAAGACACCATCTTAGATAAAATAGGTTAATTTGTTTCAAAAACACAAATTGCCAGCCGACACAAGAGAAAGTCAGAATTGAAGTATATCATTTATGAAATTGAGTTTGTAACTCAAAATCTTCTCACAAAGAAACTATCATTCATGAATGGCTTTTGCAGTACATTTTATCAAAACCCTAAGTAGATTAATACATATCTTAGACAAACTCTTTCATAAAACTGAGGAGGAGGAAACAATTGCCAACTCATTTTATGAGATCAGGAGAACCCTAAAATTAAAACTTGACAAGGGTATTAAAAGAAAAAAAATCACAGATTAGTATCTCTCATGAACATAGTTACAAAAATTCTCAAAAAAATAAGCACACTGAATCTACTTAATAGTTTGTATTTTTCACACTGCTGTATGTTACCTGGAAGAAAAACATGCAAAAACTTGTGTGGTCAATGATGTTCATATAGGTGCTGTTCCTACTCTCCAGGATTCTAGCTCATCAGATCTGCTTGGATGTCTTCTCAGTCTTCCAGTGTTGCTCCTCCTATCCCAAATTTGAAGGATGAGGAAATAATTTCAGAGTTTACTGTTTCAATTCCAGCTGTAACCACTATTATACCACAATGATGGTCATTTGAACTTGTAAGTTGAAAACAACAAATAACTGGGACAAGGGTGAGGCAAGTGTCTCAGAGACCAATTTTAAAGGATTATCAAAACACCTCATAGTAAAGATGAATACTATTTGATGCAGTATCCTAAAAATTCAAATTTAAGGCCAAAATTTATGAGGAACAAAATACCAAAATTTTAAATAAAGGAGTTACCCTACGCTTGCACACATTGGCTTCACTTCACCCTAACCCTGACCCTATTAGATACTTTTTTCAACTTTGTTTATTAATTTCATTGGGAAAAAAAATTACCATTCCTTCTCCTGGGCTGACTTTTTAAGGCCAAAGGCACCACTGAAATTCTAGATCCAACAGTATTGTAATTGTTAAATTTACAAAGAGAAAATCTTTTAGTTTGCAAACATGATATTTTCTATAGTATGCTATTAATGCCAACTCTATTATATACATTCATGCATTAAAGAACATTAAAGAAAAAATTTCTTAATGTGGAAAGTTTTGGAAAAGCAATGTTACTCTTGCATACATATCTCCATGCAGCATATCTCCACCATCTATAAAGCCATCCCCAGACACACACGCACACACACAAACACATGCACACACAAATGTACACACATACAAACACAAGTACAAAAATATTCTGAGTGTAGCTGTGGAGTTCTAAAATCGTTTGGAGTGTTATTACTCATGTATCATAATAGATTTTTTTGCTTTTTTGTGAGTATGCTGGTAAGTATGAGTAATGCTCTTTTTTTTATTGTTTGGTATTCATTGAGGGTACCAAGAATTAGGATACACTGATTGCATTTGTTAGATAAAGTCCCTCTTATAATTGTGTCCCACCCCCAAGAGATGTACTATATACTGTGACCCCGATATCTCTCCCTCCTCCGCTCTCCCCACTCCCTCATTCTCCTTTCCTACCCCTTGTATTAGCTCATCCACTGCCTTCCTAACAGAAGTGAGTACATTGGATTCTTGCTTCTCCATTCTTGTGATGCTTTACTAAGAAGAATGTGTTTCATCTCCACCCAGGTTGATACAAAAGATGTAATCTCCATCTTATTTAATGGCTGAATAATATTCCATGGCATACATATACCACAGCTTGTTAATACATTGGGTAATGCTCTTTTTGAGTCATTTCAGATCAAATTAAGAAAGACAAAAGTACTAATCCTTTCTTTGTAATGTAGGATAAAAAGGGAGTAGTACTGACATATTGAGACCTATGGGCCTGTTTAAAAATATACATTTTTTATGTGAGAAAGTGGTTAGGAATTAATACAAATATTTTATTTGAAAAGTTAAAAGAAAGACCAAATCTAAGAGTACTAGTAATGGGCTTCCTTCTCTCATTTGAAATTAATATTATCTTGAAAATAGCCATAATTGCCACCACATGACAGGACTACTCCTGAGGTTGCAGTAATAGTCTGCAGGAAATATTATTTGTTCTTCTCCAGCAAGATAGACAGAATGGGGAATATAAATAGGGACCAATTTTTGAAAGGGATAGAATTCTCCAGACCTTATTTTTAAAACCCTAGTCAGTCAGATAATGATTACTGCAGTCAGAAACAGAAAGAACAATAATAAATTCAAGTATTTAGGTCACTTTGCTATTGCACATCTTCCTTTGACTTTGACATATTACTATGGGGATAACTAGGTGTAAAAGGAAAAATACACTTAAAAAACATGCTACTTGGATGGAACTGGACATTATCATAAGTGAATTATCTCAGGAATGGGAAAACAAACACCACATATTCTCACTAGTAAGTGGGAGATAAGTGATGGGTATGCATGGTCATAAAGTAATGCAAAGCACATTGGGAACTAAGAAAGGGGAAGGTTGGAAGGAATGGGGGATTAAAAACTTACCTGGGGGTACAATGAGCATTATTCTGGTAACAGGCACAGTAAAAGCCTTGACATCAGCATTCAGAATTATATAATTCATCCGCATGTAACAAAAACAGTTGTACCCCCTAAATATTCAATCATGTAAATGTCTTTGGTTCTTGACTTGCTCATTCACATTTGAGAGCATATGACACAAGTGGGTTTGCATAGCCTGTGGTAAAATTTCTGCAGTAATTTCCAGGCTACTGATACAACAACGAAGATAATATCCTGATTATTTTTGTTATATCTCCCAATATAAAGAATGTAGGGTTTAGCTGAGATTTAGTTTGTGTACATGGAGTATTCCAATGAGGCCTCTAAGTTAAATTCACATTAACCATCACAAAAATTATCTTATATTGGTGCTTAAATTCTGTTGGTTTTTCAAGAAAGTGAAAAATTCCATTTATATAGAAATACACATTGAATTAACAAATGTATTCATTATCTTTATGTCTCTTTTGTTCTTTTATGAAGAAAATACATCATTACAGAGTGCTCACCCAGGGCTATAAAACTAATTAGAGGGTTATTCCAAGAATAACTCATAATACTCCATGATGACTTTACTATATCCAGAGAGTCCCCTCCTACTGTGGTCAAACTTTTAACTTTTAAGAAAATATTTTCTGAAAATTTAGCCATCAGCCAAAGTGGTATCATTTTATATACAATTAAATAGTATCATTAGTAAAATTTTCTAGAACAATTTCCATATCTTTAGTAAGAGAAATAGAAGTACCATGATGATATCATCAATAGTAGTTTGGAGGATAGTAAAGAAATAAGCAGCTTTTTTTTATTATATGAAAAAATATAGTTAATGGGATTTTCAGGAAACTATCTTCCCTATTTTAATGCATTTGTGGGAGAAATTCAAGTTCTCCTCCACTTTACAATTATTGGAATATGGAATCTCTTACCTTGTGAATGTTGTCATGTGATCACAAATACCTATGCATTCCAAACTCTATTTAGGAAGAAAATAAAGAGCAAGGGAGGGAAATAAAGAAGAAGGGTCAATGACCTTGGATTAATGCTATAAAAGGCAAAGTTGAGATTTAAAAGGCAAATCTCAAGGGGAGTCTACAAATTTTGGAATAGAAAATATGAGGAAAATGAAATGGCTATGTTTACTTTGATGAAAGAGTTTCTACCCTGGTAGTTTCCAAAAATCTTCATTCACTATTCTTAACTTTCATTCACTAAAAACTAATGACTTGTTGCTCATGTTCAAAACAATTAGGTGTTGTGTGACATATAGGTGGATTGGGTTTTTATTCTTTTACCAGCCATAATGTACCAAAACACATAGATAGCTGATCTGAATGTTCAGGATCCCTGCTTAAATTATTTTATTTTATTTTATTTTTGAGGTAGAGTCTCACTTTGTTGCCCTTGGTAGAGTGCCATGACCTCATAGCTCACAACAGCCTCAAATTCTTTGGCTCAAGAGATCCTCTTGCCTCAGCCTCCTGAGTAGCTGGGACTATAGGCGAATGCCACAATGCTTGGCTATTTTTTTTCCCTATTTTTGGTAGAAATGGGGCCTTGCTCTTACTCAGGCTATCTCCCGAGCTCAAGCAATCCACCCACCTCAGCCTCCCAGACTGCTAGTATTACAGGCATGTGCCACAGTGCACAAAGCCCTTAGATAATTTTATTAAGGAAAATTTTTACCCTGATACTTTCCTGCCAAAAAAGGAGGCATGTTCTGGATTGCTGCATAAACATCGTTTTCATCTTGCTCAAGACACGATTAGTACAGATTTTAAAATATGCCTGGCATTTATCATTTCATCTTCTCTTTCTTTTCTCCCAACTCAATTTTTGGAGATGCTACTAGCCAAGAATATTTCTTTGAAAATTCAATTATTTGTATTTATTTGCCAAACTGATAGGTGATTGAATGAAGATATAAATTCAACTGCAGAAGTTCAGAATGCTCTCCCTTGATAATACCTAAAGGAAAACAAAACTCACTTTTCTGACCAGCATCTCACATATCTTAAATAGATAGTTTGGAAACTAGTTAGACAACTGTGTAAAGAGTCAAAGTGAAAAAAGTAATCACCTGTACCATGAAATGTAGCGATCCACCCAGGAAGACTAATCTTCTGTGGAAATGCAAATCAAAACCACCTTAGCATATCACCCCAGTGAGAATAACCCACATTACAAAGTCCCAAAGTTGCAGAAGCTATTGACAGTGTAGAGAAAAGTGAACACACTTGCACTATTGGTGGGACTACAAACTAATACAGACATTTTGGAAAGAAGTATGGAGAATCCTCAAAGAACTAAAAGTAGACCTTTCTTTTGATCCTGCAATTACTAGAAACTATAAGAACATATACACTAGAATGTTTATCATAGCTCAATTCACAATAACCAAGGTATGGAGTCAATCCAAGTGACCATCTACACATGAATGGATTAATAAACTATGGCATGTGTATACCATGGAATACTATTCAGTCATAAAAGATGGAGACTTTGTATCTTTTGTGTCAACCTGGATGGAACATTCCACTTAGTAAAGTATCACAAGAATGGAAAAGCAAGCATTCAATATATTCAATACTAATATTTATAATTTATAATTTATAATAAAAAAACATAATTAAAATCAAGTGCGGGAAGTTGGAAAGGGGAGGAGACAGACAGGAGGAGGAAGGGTAAATGGTGTGCTCTCACCTAATAGGCAGAATGTATAGCACAAAATATGGCACACCTCCTGGGTGAGGGGCACAACTATAACTGGGACTCAACCTAACAAATGCAAACAATGTAACCTAATTGTACCCTCATATTAATCTGAATTTAAAATATATATAAAACCTTAAAATCCATACCAAAAAGACTAATCCTCTGTCATTTGTATCTATACTATCTGGGCTCTAGGGTTCTATCCTCTAAACCAGTGGTTCTCAACTGTGGGTCATGACCCCTTTGGGGGTGAAATGGCCCTTTCACAGCAGTCTCCTAAATCCTGCATATCAGATATTTACATTAGGATTCATAACAGTAACAAAATTACAGTTATGAAGTAGCAATGAAAATAATTTTATAGTTGGGGGTCACCATAACATGAGAAACTGTATTAAAGGGTCATGGCATTAGGAAGGTTGAGAACCACTGCTCTAAACCATCATTCCTTTTTCATTAGTGGTAGGATATGTTTTCAGCTGAGTAGTTTTGACAGCATGTTCTTTGCTTAGGGAACTTGGAGGTACAACAGCTTTTTAAAATTTGTTCTCACTATCACTGTCAGTTCAAACCGGTGGTGTTTCTGCTGATAAAACATTCCCAAAAATCTTTTTTTTTTTTTTTTTGAGACGGAGTCTCAAGCTATCCCCCTGGGTAGAGTGCTATGGCATCACAGCTCACAGCAACCTCCAACTCCTGGGCTCAAGCGAGTCTCCCGCCTCAGCCTCCCAAGTAGCTGGGACTACAGGCACCTGCCACAATGCCCCGCCATTTTTTGGTTGCAGCCATCATTGTTGTTTGGTGGGCCTGGGTTGGGGATTCGAACCTGCCACCTTAGGTGTATGTGGCTGGCGCCATAGCCGATTGAGCCACAGGCGCCGAGCCCATTCCCAAAAATCTTGGGGGTCTCCTGTGTATGTCACAGGATTTTGTTAGATCAGAGACTCTTTCACAATTATTTCCTGAATAATTCACTCTATATTCCTGACTTTTCCTGAGGTGACAGAAAACATCTATGTCACATGCCTCGCCCTTCAAAAAGTCTTCCAAGTGATTGCCTGCCCTGATCCTTTCAAGACACCCTTGGGTTTCTCTCTAGAACATGCATTCCTAGAAGTGAGTCTCCTAATTTTAACATCTTTTGCAAGTTGAAAAAACTGAGCATTTCCCCATTAATCAGGTCCCGACTCCTTTTTGCTTTAGAGTTCTTACCATAATCTAATTCCTCTCATAATTTTTTCCTCTCACCTTTTACTACCAGAAGCAACAATAATAACAAAAAAAGTCTGTACCTTCAGACTTTTGTATGGAAATCTCCTTAGCTAAATCTACAAGTTCATTGTTTACAAATTCTTCCTTCCACACAACTGTAAGACACAACTCAGCTAAGTTTTCTGCCATTGTGTAGAAGGATCACCTTTCCTCCAAGTTCCAATAACATATTCCTTGTATCTGCACCCTCATCAGTGAGGACTTTAATATCCATATTTCTATCCACAGTCTGTTTAAAATGATTTAGGTATTCTTTGGTGCAGCATGTGTTTCTCCACATCCTCCTAACTTCCTTCTGAGACCGTCCTAGCAGACTTGTTAACATCATAACTAATATTCCAAAGCAATCTAGGCTTTTCTATTATGCTTCTCAAAATTCTTCCAGCCTTTCTCCTTTGCCCAGTTCAAAAGCTACTTCTACATTTTTAGATATTTGTTACAGTAGCATCCCACTTTAATCTATCAAAATCTGTATTACTCAGGGTTTAACCAGAGGAGCAGGGCCAGCGCATGTATATTAAGAGATTTATTGCAAGGTCATGACTTAATTTGCCAATGAAAGCTAGCTAGAAAAGTCCAAAGGCTAGCAGGCAGTTAGAAGGGTAAGCTGGAATCCTGGGGTACAAGCTGAAGCTGCTGACCTCAGGTAAAATTTCTTCTTTATCTCAAGAAAGACTTAGCTCTGCTTTTAAGCCTTCTTAACTGATTGAATAAGGCCCACCCAGATTATCTAGGATATTCTAGTTAAAGTTAAGTTTATTGGAAACTTAATGCTGTTTGAACTTTAATTCCTCTTAATAACATATATTCCTAATAATAACATATTAATAGGTTCCAGGGATGGAGGTTTGAGCACCTTTGGGGGTCATTATTTTGCACATCATTCTAGAGAACCTGCAAAGTTGAGAAGCTCCTAAAGATAGAATCCTGGCAAGATAAGATGTTTTTTCTCCAAATCATTCAATTCCTTCACCAAGATATCCTTTAATAAATTTATTTGGTTAACTAATATTAATTTACAGTGTATTTTCTTTTAAACTCCTTTTCAACCAGAACAATATCATTATCCCAAGGCAAGTAGATGTTGGCATGCTGTACCATCAGAAGCTCCTATAAGCTCAGAAGTTTGTAGCTCAAGAATTTATCTGCTATAGAAAGAGGGACAACTGCAGGAAATGCATTATTTGGTCCTAGAGTCCACTGGCTGTATAGAAACACCTTAAACATAGTTAACCTGGGTGTCGGCAAACCTATTTAGTACTCTTAACAGGTTCTTAACTTTAGTTAGACATAAGGGAAAACCCATAAGTCTTTTCTACATTAGATAAGAAAGAATAGATAGATGCTGCAGATAAATTTTAAGGAGATATCATGTGTATTTTTAGAGGGAAAGTCTAATCATTACAAGTGTCTTGAACAGCTTGAAATTATCCATGTTGCTGCCTATCCAGAAAATGAAATCCAAATAAGGAACTTGGAAAAAACTGGACATGAAAAAATGTGAAATGATTCCACCACAAACAGAAATGGGGCTATCAAAACGTCAGAGTTGGGTAAATAATAAAAACTAAAATAGACCTCCAATACTTTCAAAATAAAGAATGATTTAAAAAGCATACATTCTCACGTAATGTCATATAGCATGAATTGTAATTTAAAATTAGAGTTACATTTATTAGGAGGGGTTAACTTGCATATTATCCTTCCAAAGTGAATACTAAAAATTTAGTCAGAAATATAAAATTTCCTGACATAAAATATTTACTAATAATACAATAATTAGAAAACCGATTCTATAACAAGCAGTCCAACAACAACAATAAAGAGTAGCAGTACTATACACAACCGTAAGGAAAAAAGAATAACAAAAGGAATTAAACACCAATACAGAGTTAAAGAAAGAAAACGAAAAGGAAGACAAAACTGCTATAGCCAGTAGGGAAGTTTCAGATATAGAAATTATTCTGGAAATTCTGGTTTCCTTCTAGAATCCTGACCCAGTACACTGGGGAGGATAGGCTTCAAAAATTTGAATTCATTGCTCTCAGAGTCTCCAGTCAGACACACCTCGTACTGGTAACTATGAGACAAGGTTCCGGTGCCGCTGACGTCCACTAGGTGGCCTAGAAAATGGCCCTCAGGCACAGAGCAGACACCCGCAGACGCCGCCCTGTGCCTCCTGCACAGCCTCACTGCCACGAACAGCACCACAGAGAACAGGAAGAGCGACGACACCGAGGCCAAGGCGATGACCAAGTAGACGGTGAGCGAGTCGGCCTGGGCCTGCTCCGCCGCCGCCTCCGGGAGCGGCAGGTAGGGCTGGGAGAAGCCGTCCACCAGCAGCACGTGCAGC
>CAUYQV010194748.1:0-11236 GCA_963574575.1 Galagoides demidoff | reverse complement strand
CATTTTTTGGTTGCAGCCATCATTGTTGTTTGGCGGGCCCGGGCTGGGGATTCGAACCCGCCACCTTAGGTGTACGTGGCTGGCGCCTTAGCCGATTGAGCCACAGGCGCCAAGCCTGTCTCCCTTTTTTCTTGTTGCTTTTGCTTTCCCTTGCCTTCTGAACTGTTTCTGCCAAAAATCAGGTCAGCTCCCCCATGAAAGGTGAGGGAGTTGGGAAGAGAAAATGTAATCAAGTCGTATAAACCAAAGTGACACTTTGACGAATGATAAATTCAATCTCAGAAGTATCAAATATTTTTCAAAATGGCTAATTCTAGGCTGGTCGCAGCGGCTCATGCCCAATCCTACCACTCTAGAAGGCCAAGGCAGGTAGATTGCCTTAGTTCACGAGTTCAAGACCAGCCTGAGCAAGAGGGAGACCCTGTCAGAAACTAGTTGGGTGTAGTGGTGGCTGCCTGTAGTCCCAGCTATTGAGAAGGCTGACACAAGAGGATTTTTCAAGCCCAAGAGTTTGAGGTTGCTGTGAGCTGTGACACTAGGGCACTCTACTTAGGGTGATAGAGTGAGGTTCTATCTCAAAAAAACCAAAATAAGTAAAAAATAAAAAATAAAAAACAAAATGGCTAATCCTTTTTGGAAGGCAAGTATATTAGGATATTAAAAAAATCCAAAACTGAACTAATTTAAAATATGCTTAGGATAGATCTGTAACTTTCAGCATTAATGGTGATATGAAAAAAACAAATTATGTATTAAACGCAACTCCTTAGAAATGCTTTTTATTTTCTTTTTTAAGAAACAGAAATAAAACTATTAAAAGTTATTGAATGTTTCCATATAAAATCTTTTTATTCAGCCCAAAGTGGCTTTGTTAACTAAAACAATATGATATAACATTCAATTCCGAGTTTTAATTCTTTAGGACCTAAATATTTTTTCATTCCCTTTTCTTTTTTCTATTTTTTTTTTGAGACAGAGTCTCACTTTGTCTCCTTTGGTCGAGTGCCATGGGGTCACAGCTCACAGCAACCTCAGACTTTTGGGCTTAAGTGATTCTCTTGCCTGAGCCTCCCAAGTAGCTGGGACTACAGGAGCCTGCCACAACACCTGGCTATTATTAGAGACGAGGTTATGCTCTGGTTCAAGCTGGTCTTGAACCTGTGAGCTCAGGCAGTCTATGTGCCTTGGCCTCCCAAGTGCTGGGATTACAGGTGTGAGCCACCACACCTGGCCATAGTAGTAGTATTTATAATATATATTGCAAAAGTAGAAACAACTCAAATTTCCATCAATTGATGAAGAAAATAACATGTGGTAGATCCCTATAATGGAATATTGTCTGGTAATAAACATGAATGAAGTACTGATACATGCTAATTTTGGTATCAGGAAGTGAGGTATTATTGTAACAAACATAAAAATGTGGAAGCAGGCTCAGTGGCTAGGGGGCCAGCTACATACACGGGAGCTGGCGGGTTCAAATTCAGCCTGGGCCTGCCAAACAACAATGATAGCTACAACCAAAAAATAGCCACATGTTGTGGCAGGTGCCTGTAGTTCCAGCTACTTGGGAGGCTGAGGCAAGAGAATTGCTTAAGCTGAAGAGTTTGGGGTTGCTGTGAGCTGTGATGCCATGGCACTCTACCAAGAGGGCGACAGCTTAAGACTCTGTCTCAAAGAAAAAAAAAACGTGGAAGGGTTTGTAATTAGAAAAAGGGTAGAGGTCCAAAGAATTTTAAGAAGCTTGGTGGAAAAGTCCTAACTTGCCTTGAAGAGACTGTGGGTATAAATGTGGGTATCAAGCACGCTTCTGGGGTGAGCTCAGATAAAAGTGAGGAGGATGGCAGAGAAAGCTCCTATCATCTTAGAAAAATGTGCACATGTATATACAATCAGGGAAATGTTGGTAGAAATGTGGATATTTTAAAGGTATTTCTGCTGAAGGAAATGAGGAACGTATTTTGAAAACTGGAGGGAGGGTGATCTTGTTTTATAGCGTCAGGAAACTTGGATGCATCGTGTTCTACAGTCCTATGGGAGGCTCAGTGTGCAAGTGACGACTTGGATATTTATCTGAGGAGGTTTCCCAGCAAAGAGTTGAAGGTGTGGCCTGTTTACTTTCTGCTGCTTATACCAAAATGTTAGAGGAAAGTGATAAAAAGGATGAAACTGTTTAAGGGAAAAGAAACTGGCCTTTGATGAACTGGGAAATTATCAGCCAGATCACAAAAGATGCTAAATTTAGGACATTTATTATTAGGAAAGCATACTCTAAAGAGAAGGCCAGGGTTTGGCTGGCCGACAAGACTTTTTTTGTTTGTTTGTTTAGCAGGCCCTGGCCAGGTTTGGACCTGCCACCCCTCCACCCCCCCACCATGGGGGGGACAGTGCTGGGACAGTGCTCTAACCATTGAACTACAGGAGCCCGGCCTGGCTATCCAAACTTTTTTTTTGCAGTTTTTGGCTGGGACTGGGTTTGAACCCACCACCTCTGGCATATGGGGCTGGTGCCCTACTCCTTTGAGCGACAGGCGCTGCCCCAGCTATCCAAACTTTTGCTGAAAAAATGTATATGACTCAGGGATCTAGTTAACTCTCTCAGCAGAAGCCTGCAATAGAGATGGGGTTATCCAGGTATGATCTACAAAGGACCCCCTTTTTTTTCTCTTTAGACAGCATCTCAAGCTGTCGCCCTGGATAGAGTGCTGAGGTGTCATAGCTCACAGCTACCTCCGACTCAGGCTCAAGCTATTCTTTTGCCTCAGTGTTTCTATTTTTAGTAGAGATGGGGTCTCGCTTTTACTCAGGCTGGTCTGGAACTTGGGAGCTCAAGCAATCCACTCACCTCAGCCTCCCAGAGTGCTAGGATTACAGGCGTGAGCCACCATGTCCAGCCTTGTAAAGGACCCCTTTATCTAACGGTATGTATGTGTTCTTTCTTTTTTTGAGACAGAGTCTCACTATGTTGCCCTCGGTAGAGTGCTGTGGCATCACAGCTCACAGCAACTGCAAACTCTTGGGCTTAAGGGATTCTCTTGCCTCAGCTTCCCAAGTAGCTGGGACTACAGGCACCCACCACAATGCCTGGCCATTTTTTTTTGCTGCAGTTGTCATTATTGTTTAGCAGGTCCGGGCCAGGTTTGAACCTGCCAGCCTCGGTGTATGTGGCTGGTGCTGTAACCACTGTGCTATGGGCTCTGAGCCTATGTATGTGTTCTTATGATACATACAGGACATTATTAGATTTCTGAGAATGTTACATTGGTAGGAACATTGCCAGCTTGGAGTGAAAGAGACAGGTTGAAGTGAATGA
The DNA here is from genome assembly GCA_963574575.1 of Galagoides demidoff. Classification (NCBI taxonomy): domain Eukaryota; kingdom Metazoa; phylum Chordata; class Mammalia; order Primates; family Galagidae; genus Galagoides; species Galagoides demidoff. The sequence goes on along the minus strand of CAUYQV010194748.1, from coordinate 7,923 downwards.
AAGAAGTTTGAAATTCCAACATTCTATAAGCAGAAAATAGGCTGACAGAGCTACTGAGCTACAAACATGTGCTACCCTCAAGAAAAAGGAAGAGTGAGTCCAAGGACAGAGCCCTGGGCTCAGAGGATGGAGCTACAACGTCAGGGGCAGACACGGTGGAGCCATGTGAGCTAAAGCCTATAGAGCTGAGAGCCACAGAGAATTACTCCTACGTCTTAGAGTTCAATGGCTGGTATTATCACTTAAAAAAGTGACTTGACCTTGATAGAGCTCATGTTGAAAATAAAGTTCATTTTTTAATTTTTATGTTTTAATTGAATTTTTCCATGACATTTGAGTCTCCCCTAATATATATGGTTGTGCATTTTTTCCCATTTAGTATTTACTGGAAATAACCCTTGTCAGTGTGTAGAAACCTTACTTATTCTTTTCGGTGACTGCATATACTTCACTGTGGGGATAGGTTCTTTATTCAGTTCCTTGTTGGTGCACATTTGGGTTGTTTCCGATCTTTTGCTATTACCAACAGTTCTGTGATTACTGATCCCGTGAATATGTTATTCAGTATTTCTCTATCTTGTAGATTCTTAGAAGTGAGATTTCTGGGTCTAACAGTAAATGCATCTCCTTCTGTCGGCAATGTAGGAGTGTTACACTTTGCTCCCAGACACACCAGCAGAATGAGTCATTGCATTTTGAATTTTTTCCAATCTGATATGTGGGAGATTATGCATTTTTAACTTCCATTTCTCTTATGAGTTGAGGTTAAGCAGCTTCATCACATGTTGAGCAAATGGCTTTTTTTTTTTTTGAGACAGAGTCTCACTTTCTTGCCCCTGGTAGAGTGCTGTGGTGTCATAGCTCACAGCAATCTCAAACTCTTGGGCTCAAGAGATCCTCTTGCCTCAGCCTCCCAAGTAGCTGGGACTATAGGTGCCTGCCACAACGCCAGGCTATGTTTTTAGAGATGGGGAACGGGTCTTGCTCAGGCTGGTCTTGAACTTGTGAGCTCAAGTAATGCACTGACCTTGGCCTTCCAGAGTGCTAGGATTACTGGCGTGAGCCACCAAGCCCAGGCACCCTTTTTTTATTTCCTGAGAACTGTTTACATTTTAAAAACCTTTTTTCTATAGGAATCTTTGTCTTTCTCAGATTTTAAGACTTTTTGTAAATTTATTCTTCGTGACATAAACTTTAAATAATTTCTCATAGGTTATCATTTATCTTTTCGTGTTTCCTTGCTGCTTTTGAAATGGCAAAAATAACCTAATTGTGAAATCGAAGAAGCAAGTTATATTACTCTATGGCCTCAGTGTAACTATCTTTACTTTGTAGATCTCCTTTTCGATTTGTCTATCTTTATGTTTAGGTAAAATCAATTCCAATTACTGGTCACATCTTTTGTATTCTGCTTTTGTCACTTATGATTAGGGATAACTCACTTGGACAGGTCACATTCTAACTGATTAGTTTGTTCACACATGGCAATGACTTAAAATCAGTGTGCTCAAGTGTCTAGAGTCTTAGTTCACTTCCCTATTTCCCAAGGTCACTGGAAATTGTTTGCAGGCTGGAACCAAATCCTCCCCAGCACTTGGAAGGCTGAGTCAGTTCTGCAGCCAACAACAACTGTATGCCAGATTCCCATTTGGAGTTTTGAGACTAGTTAATTCCATAGCTTTCACGCTTGTCCTCTGTTGCTACCTGTAAGTGCCAGTGGTTGGAAGACTTTATCCATCTTCTCCTGTTCTCTCTTCTGACATGTACACAGGGAGATCTCTCTGTCTCTCTCCTCTCTCCCTCTTCGCTTTCTGCCTTTTTTCCCCCTCCCTCTTTACTTTCTTCCTTCTCTCCTCTCTGAGTCACGGTCTTTTATAATGAACATCACATTTATAGTCGTTAACACTGTAGAGATAATTTGCTAAAGGTATAATCTGCCTAGCCTAGTTTTCTGTTGGTGATGGAGAAGGATAATGCTTTCCTCTGTACACCCTCACCCCTCGAATCTTGCATTAAATATTTCTCTTTGGCAAGTTCACAAGGTGACGAGATTCATAATCATAAATAAATAAAAAAACACAATTTCATGTTTTTTTTAAACCTTGGGCATCTACATACAGTAGAACTTTCACGTTTAACTGCATTCCCTACACTGACCACCTCCTTAAGTTGACCTAATTTTCATAATCCAGATATACAACACACGTACATATCAGTACAGCAGGCCTAGTTCCTTATGAGGACCACCTCCATATGTTGTCCAGTTAGTTACAGTCCCTTGGGTGGTCAATTTAAAGACATTCAACTATAATCTGAAGAAAATACACTGAGTTGGCAGTGCCCATAGCTCAGTGGGTAGAGTGCTGGTCACATACACCAAGGCTGGCAGGTCTGAACCCAGCCTGGGCCAGCTGAAACAACAATGATAACTGCAACAACAACAAAAAATACAGCTGGGCCTTGTGGCAGGCGCCTGTAGTCCTAGCTACTTGGGAGGCTGAGGCAGAGAATCACTTATGCCCAAGAGTTGGAGGTTGCTGTGAGCTGTGAAGCCATGCACTCTACCCAGGGCAACAGCTTGAGACTATGTCTCAAAAAAAAAAAATACACTGAGTTTATTTTTACTTCTTATTTTTAGGAAGATGACTACAGAGTGATTCTAATCACATCTTAGTTTGAGTGCATTTCTCGTTGTTCCGTTTTCCTCCTTGTTGAAGAGGAGGGAAAAAAAATATATGTATTTGTGGGGAGAGTAGCTATTTAAAGATGACAATAGAGGATACACCTCTTTGTCTAGTGTCTCTATTTCTTCTTTACTCACAATGTTCCCGAACAACATTTAAAGCTACAAACTAACACCAGTGAGTCTCTATCTACAGAGAAGGCCATTGTTCACAAATGCTTTTGTGCACGTTGAACTCTGTTGAATTCCTTCTCTGACAGCTCAATTAATAGAATTTGTCAAACTTTAAAAAATTCTGAAGAGCTTTTCCAAGACTTTAAATGTAAACCTTCACTCAAGATCTTGAATTATTTCGAAGGTTGTAGGTAATAAGGGCGCGACAGCTGTGTCTGGCTGTGAGTCTTACTGTTTATGCATAATTCTCCGTGTTTAGGAACTGTTTTACATATGAACATAAGAATTTGCGAAATCTTTTCACAATTTTGCTTTTCAAGGTATGAAGTGTTAATTGGGAGATTGGTATGGTATTCCAGAAGCCATAATCATTATACCAGACAATTAGTGAAGACTTTTCTTTTAACCTGCCCGCAGCGCTCTTAATTAAAATGAAGAGTAAATGATGTGGGGTACCCGTATTTTTATTTTAATAAGGTTTCACTCATTAGTGCCATTAAACAGCTTTGTTTAAAAGAAGGGCTGGCCCACTTACCTATTTGTTTAACTATCATTTTATTTCTGTCTATGCCGGATAAACCACTGATTGTGATTTTTATATCTAAATGTAATATATTTTTTTCATTGACGATCTTGCCTGAGGCACTCTCTACCCGGTTACGACCAGTATTATAACAGCATCCTATTTTTACTTCTGCAGATTGAAGTAAGACTAGATGAAGAGTGGAAAATAGGGCTCCTTTGTTTGGGGCGGCTTAGCAGTTATCATGAGCGTATAATTTCTGGAACCAGACAGAGCCGAAGGGCACCTTTAGCCCTTTAAAAACAGCCAAGAGAGATCGTTTTCCTTTGTTACTCTATCATTACTGCAGGGTTGTGACATTTTCTCCTCACATGACTCAAAAGACAGATCTTCACAGCTGCCTGGCCAGTCCACCTGCCACAGAAAAATGGCTTTGAGACAGTGCGTGGCTTCACTGCCCATTGTGCAATGGAACCAGCTCTCTCTTTCCATGCTAATGAATGTTAACTGATAATCCTCTGGGGGCCACTTGAGCCACGGGTTTCAGCCTTTCCCTGCACTGAATGCCTTCTGAGCAAGACTCTTAAGAATGGGGCACGGTGAATGAAGGTGAGTTTAATCTTTCATTTTCCCTGCCCTCACTCCTAACTGCCCAAATCAAAGGATATTTTTCCATGTTTTCATTGATCCCTGACCCATTAAAACACATAGTGAGTTTCTTCCGAAGCCTTCCTCCTCTCTGCTCCAGGCTATTAGGACTTGCTCACCAACTCATTTCCATTTTATTCATCTGGCCGCCACAACATCTGCTTCATGTTGTCTCCCTGATCCACATCGTCCAATGGTGGAGAGTCCCAGGGGCGCCTTGATCTCCCTGATATTGTGCAGGAGTTTGGAAATGGACCGCAAACCAACCACATCAGGATTGGTTGCCACAGATTCAGGGACTATCTACGTCAATCGAATCTGCTTGCCTGCGTTTAGGCAGAACCTTCTCCCTGATTTAGGCAGAGCCTACCTTTGTCCTCACTTAGGCCCTCCAATGTGGGCCCTGGTTGTCTAGCCCATGGACTGTGGAATCCCATTTGGACCTTTGCCGGCTCTGTTCTGTGTGTTTAACCATTCCCTTCTCCAGTTAAAGTCTTTCTGATATTTGAATGTCATTTCCTTGGGCCTTCCTCTTTTGAGGCCCCCCTCATCCTCACCATGCCACCAAGCCTGGCAAAGTCCTAAGTTAGGCACTGCAGGAAAAAAGATAAAGAGATGCGATCTTTGTCCTCAAGGAGCTTTCCCTCTAGGAAGAGGAAATGGATCACAAACCAATGAGAAACAGGGCCGTGCTGAGTATGCAGAGTGCATGTAGGGAGTAAGGAGAGTGTGATCAACTGTTGGTAGTCTTGGAAGGGCTGTGGTTAGGAAGAGCTGCAGAAAGGGGGTGACAGCTGTCCTTTGGAGAGGAGCTGCTATTGAGGTAGAAAGAAGAGACCACATGGTGGACAACTGTATGATCCTCCCTGTGGGCAGGTGGGAGCTATGGGGATATGGGGGGAGTGTGACAAAGAGAGAGTTTTATTTCAGAAAAATGTATCCAACAGCGTGAAAAAAGATCAGAGGGGAATGGAGGGCTTAGACAGTATCGTAATGGTTCAGGAGAGAGGCTGTGAGAGCCTAGAGAGAGAAGCAGAAGTAGGAAAAGAGAATAAGTGGCTCACAAGAGAACCTGCGGATACATGTAGAATATAAATGTCTTAACACAACAACTAAGAAAATGCCATGAAGGCTATGTTAACCAGTTGGATGAAACTGTTTCAAACTGTATATAAAATCATCACATTGTACTCTATGACTGCATTAATGTACACAGCTGTGATTTAATTAAAAAACAAAGAGAGAAACTGAGGATGTAGAATGGCAAAGGGGTAAGGATGGGGGGAGTCAAGGACAAATAAAAATCAACCCTAACTCCCAGGTGCTGGGGTCAGTGGTGGCAACTCCACTCGTGTGTAGACTGTGCTTCTCTTTGTGAAAATGAATGTTTTAAAAAGAATTTTATGAACAGATTTTTTTTCTTGGTAAAAATTTAGGGTTTTATTCATTTAGTCTGACAAATATTTGTACATAAAGGTAGTTTATTAGGTGCTTAATCCTTTGACAGACGCAAAGTTGAAGATTTGTAATCTCTTTACAGAAACAAGTATATTTACTTCAAATTCTAAGACAGACTATAAAAGGTGACACTATGGGGTTACTTATCAAAATGCAGTGTATATTAAAATATTTTGATAGGGTTTCTATGCACTTTCTTTTTTGCAGTTTTTGGCCGGGGCTGGGTTTAAAGCCACCACTTTCCGTACATGGGGCTGGTGCCCTACTCCTTTGAGCCATAGGCACCACCCAGGTTTCTATGCACAAAGAGGAATCCTTTTAAACCACTTGACTAGACACCTGTGGCTCAAGGGGCTGAGGCCCCAGCCACATACACCGGAGCTGACAGGTTCAAATCCAGCTCAGGCCTGCTAAACAACAATGACAACTACACCAAAAAAAAAAAAAAAAAAAAAAGCCAGGTGTTGTGGCAGGCACCTGTCTCAGCTACTTGGGAGGCTGAGGCAAGAGAATCACGTAAGCCCAGGAGTTGGAGGTTGCTGTAAGGTGTGATTCCATAGCACTCTACCCAGGGCAACAGCTTCAGGCTCTTATCTCAAAAACAAACAAAAAAACCACTTAAAAATTAGCAATTGTTAGGGCTTGTCTCTCTTGGGGTTATGGAGGATCCGGTTTCTCCTCAGCCAAGGTTGGAGGCCAACATCAGCCCCTGAGGACTGTTGTCAGCACTGCCGTGAGTGGGCAGCCTTATTTTCCTGCTTCAGACATTTGGAGTTAAAGAAAAAAGAATTAGCAATTTTAAAAAAATTTTTATTTATTTTATTAAATCATAACTGTGTACATTGATGCATTTATGGGTTTCAGTGTACTGATTTGATATACAATGTGAAATGCTAACATTGAACTAAGTAACACATCCATCACAGTTAAAATTAGCAATTGTTAAAATAAAAATCCCAACTGTACACCACCCACTGTAGACTCCCATTAAACACTAAGTCATGATAATGACACTAAGGAAACCACAGGCTGGCATTATTTTAGAGAACACAACCAGTTTATGCTGGAAGGGATATTAAAAACCACGGGGGGAAAGAGGGTGTCACAATTCCTCATTTGAGCGTTTAAATAGAAATTAAATTCCTCGGATGTGCTAGTGGATTTCGTTCATCTAAACAAAGGACCTAAACAAGATCTTAAAAAAATAAAAATGTAGGACATACTTTACTCGAAGCTAGGAAAACAGAATGGACTATTTTGCTTAAAATAGAACACCTATATTTAGGAGCTTTTAGTCTGGCATGACCTTGACATTTAAGTCAACACACTTGTTTTAAATCTGATGATAAACGTCCACGTTCTATCCTTTGTCTCTAAACCACTCCATGGGCTTAATTGCTTTGCCACAGCAGAATGAAAAATTGAATGTAAACAGTATATTTTCTGCCTTAGGATTTTAAAACATTTGTCTCTTGGTCTCTCTGGCAGGCAACCTTTTCTGAGTACGCACTACTGGTAATCTACTGTCATATTATTTTTGATTATTCCTAAGGTTATACAAGGCATATTTCATTGATGAGTTCTAATGTGGGTTTAGGAGATTACCAGTCTAAGGTCAATTCCGCCACTCACCAGCTGAGTGATTGGTGGCAAGTTCCAGCCTGTCCTGTCCTCTAGGTCCTCATCTACAAAATTAAGAGATTTGTAGCTTTCAACTTTGGCTGTATAGTAGAATTAGTTGGGGAATATTTAGGAAATACCATGGTAGGCCCCATTTCTAAAGGTCTCAACTTAATTGCTCTGTGTTAGGCTCCAAGTATCAGTAGTTTTGAAAAGCTCCCCAGTTGATTATAAAGATTTCTAAGGGCCTTGACAGCTTGAAAAACTTATTTTATGAAATGATGTATGTCTGTCAAGGGACCTATTTCATGAGCCTTCAGCAATGTCTGGGACCAACTTTAATAAAAAGTTACAAACACAAAATTAGCTACAAAAAAGGAGATTTACTTAGAATGAAAGAGAAATGCTGACAAATTTAAAAAAATTTAAATGCCAATAAATACCTCAGACATAATAAGTAACCCAGAAATATATAAGGTAATGCTTTTATTAGTCAACTGGCATACAAAGTGTCATTGATGCTTTTTTCTACATTTCTTGACTGCTTGTTCTTTGACTGTTCCTTCCTCTGAGAGTGACTCTGTAATATTTTCTACAGAGAGAATAAAGAGAAAAATTCAGTCTTTTCTTTTGTGGTTGATAATGTTTTTAAAATTATTGACGGCTTTGAAAATTGGTTTCTTTCTTTTTTTTTTTTTTTTTTTGAGACGGAGCCTCAAGCTATCCCCCTGGGTAGAGTGCCATGGCATCACAGCTCATAGCAACCTCCAACTCCTGGGCTCAAGCGAGTCTCCTGCCTCCGCCTCCCAAGTAGCTG
>CAUYQV010194746.1:0-12064 GCA_963574575.1 Galagoides demidoff | reverse complement strand
TTTTTTTTTTTTTTTTGAGACAGAGTCTCACTATGCCACCCTTGGTAGAGTGCCATGGCATCACAGCTCACAGCAATCTCAAACTCTTGGGCTCAAGTGATTCTCTTGCCTCAGCCTCCCAAGTACCTGGGACTACAGGCGCCCCCCCCCACCCACCCACCCATAACACCCAGCTATTTTTTTGTTGTAGTGGTCATTGTTATTTAGCAGGCCCAGGCCAGGTTTGAACCCGCCAGCCCCAGTGTATGTGGCTGGCACCCCAGCTGCTGAGCTACAGGCGCCAAGCCAGCCCTTTCCTTTTAAAATCTGTTTCTTCTTTCTTCCTCCCTCTCTCTAGTCCTCTTGCCCCAGCTTTTTTCCCAACTCTGGACTAGGACAAATGAAAAAAAAAATTTAAGCCTGTCACCTCTGGTCTATTTCTTTTCATCTCCTCAGTTGAATTCCAAGTGGGTAATTGCATTAGTCATCCCCAAGTCCAGTCTTCCCTGTGAGGCCGGCCCCTGAGCTCTGTCTCTCCCTCATTCCTTCAGGGAGCTGGGACCCCGTTATAAAGGTCTCTACTGCTACGTTTCCAATCTGCACTCACTTTCCAGAGACCAGCCATTCTGATCTTACCTGAAGTTATAAAGTCTTCCAGAACATAATCTTTCTCCTTGTCACAAATTCCACCTTGCAGCCGATTAATGACACAGGGAGCTAGGGCTGGCAGGAGCCCTGCTGAGAGTGGGGCCTGAGCAGTGGGCTAAGACAGGATGGAATGCGCAGCGGGATTTATGAGAGCTTGGGCTGGATGGGAAACTTGGCATAACCAAGCTGAATTGCCGCACTGGCCACTAAAAACTAACATAAAAGTTTGCCAATTTTCCCTACATGTTTGACATTTTCTCCGGAGAGGCCACGCCTCTCTGTTCAGAGGACAGGGTACGGGCAATTTCCCTAAGACCACTCACTGTATCTTCTTATCTCTGCCTCCAGCACCCACAGGTACATTGAGACACTTGAAGTTGTCACCCCCTGTCTCTGTTTCTTTCTCATCGAGCCTCCATTTTGCATTTTATCCCATGAACCTGTGGGAGCCCTACAGTCCACAACCCCGTTTTGAGAAGAGATATTTTTGCTGTGAGGCTTGCGGTCAGAAATAAAGTTACTTGTCATATGTCGCTTTTGTTATTTAAAAATAAACAGGATGGGGCAGCACCTGTGGCTCAAGGAGTAGGGCACTGGCCCCACATACCGGAGGTGGTGAGTTCAAACCCGGCCTTGGCCAAAAACTGCAAATAAATAAATAAATAAACAAACAGGATGATAGATGGATAGAAAGATACTTCCTTTTTAAAAAAAAAAAAAGAAGTTACAGGAAATTCACTGGTCATCAGACTCCAGGTTATTACGGTTCTGGGTTGATGGTGAGCCCCAATGACTCATTTGCTCTTCTGATGCTGGCCACGTGCTCCCTTTGCACTAGCCATGGGGCCAGGTGCTAGGGATATTGAAAGGAACAGGACATCATCTTGCCCTAAAAGGGCCCAGAAAATAGAGGGAAACAGACCTCTTAGAAAAATCGTGTGTGTGCAAAAATGGGGTGTGTGTTACATAGAGGTATTAACAGATTTCTATGAAAGGACAGAGGGGAGCTAACTAATCTTGGGGGAATTAAGGAAGGTGTCACCAAGGAATTGACATTTATGTTATTTTGAATAACTAGGGTATTCCAACACCCACTCATGTACTGCAGTTAAACTCTGGCATTAAGGCTCGGCTCCCATAGCTCAGCAGCTAGGGCACCAGCCACATATACCAGAGCTGGTAAGTTCCAACCCAGCCTGGACCCGCCAAATAATAATGAAAACTACAACCAAAAAATAGACAGGCGTTGTGGCAGAAGCCTGCAGTCTCAGGTACTTGGGGGGCTGAGGCAAGAGAATCGCTTAAGCCCAAGAGTTTGAGGTTGCTGTGAGCTATGATGCCAAGGCACTCCACACAGGTCAACAGCATGAGACTCTGTCTCAAAAAACCCCCCCTGGCATTAACCACCCAGAGTGAGGGCAGACTTCATACAATGGTTGTTAATTTTAGGTGTTGACTTGACAGGATTGAGGTGTGCCTAGATGGCTGGTGAAGCATTGTCTCTGTGTGTGTCTATGGCAGTGTGAGCTGGTGGCCTGAGAGAGGAAGACCATCCTTAATACGGCCAGGCACCATCCAATCACCCTCACTGGCACAACCGTGCTGAGGAAGGAAAATTGCCAGTGCTGCAATTCAGCTTTGTTATGCAAAGGAAAATTTCTCTCTTCCTTTCAGAGTGGGAAGCTTTTTCTTCTTCACCTTTGGACATCAGACTTTAGGCTCTTCAGCTTTTAGGCTCTGAGACTTGCACCAGTAGGCTCTAGGGGGGTCTTGGGCCTTTGGCCTCAGACTTGATTCTAAACAATCCATTTCCCTGGTTCTGAAGCTTCCAAACTTGGACTCAACCATGCTACCAACTTTGAGTTGTGTTGCCAACTTCTCTGATTCTCCATCTTGCAGATAGACTATCAGTCTACTGGGGGACTTTTCCACCTCTGTGATGGTGTGAGCTAATTCCCCCTAATGAATCCTCTTTTACATATCCTATTGCTTTTGTCTTTCTGGAGAACCCTGAATAATACTCCCTACAAGTTAAGGGCACAATCCCTCTTCAAAACTGGCCCAAATTTAGAAACCAGCCACAAGTTCAGGGGATCCACAGGTTGCTTGCCTGAGAACTACCTACCTATAAATTCAGAGATTCTCATGATCCCTCAGGTTAGATAATTTGCATAATGACTTATGGAAATCAGGAAAGTTCTATACCTTTAATCACACAGTCTTCTTAGAGAGCAATCAGATCAGGATCAGCCAAATGAAGAGACATATAAAGTGAGGTCTGAGAGAGTCCTGAGTGAAGAGAGTTTCCATGCCCTCTTTTCATAGAATCAGGACACACCCCCTTCCCAGCGTGTTATTGTATTTGTGAACCACAAAGCTCCTCTGAACTTCAGTCTCCAGAGCTTTTATTGGGGTCTCATTAGATAGGTGTAATTGATTAGATCTTGACACCACCCCCCCAATTAAACTTAGTCTCCAGCCCCCTCTCTTCTCTGGAGGTTGAGCTAGTTTAAAAATCCAACCTTCTGGATGGCACCTGTGGCTCAAAGGAGTAGGGTGCTGGCCCCATATACTGGAGGTGGTGGGTTCAAACCCGGCCCCCCAAAAAACTGCAAAAAAAAAAAAAAATCCATCCTTCTTCTCATCACATGGTTGGTCTTCCTGGTGACAAGCTCCTATCTTGAAGCTATCAAGGGAACTATCTGTGAGTCACTTCATTAGCATAGTGATAGCAATTTGCACAGAGATCCAAGGGGCTCATGAATAACAAAGAGACTTCTGTCATTTAGAGAATCCCAAGGGTGTTAGAAATGCTATTCCAGGAACCTGGAAAAGAAACCAGACAAATTCTCTATTATACAACCTAAGGTATGCTGGGTAGAAAATGCTGTCAATTGATTAAGGCTTGCTGGAAGTATAGATTTGAAGGATTTGAAGGTCATTGCCCTATCCTGACCAAACCTGAAAATATTCTTGGTCCCTGTAGACAAGGTAATAGGTGAGCTTAGCATTTTCTCTCTTTTCTCCCTCTTCCTCAGTTTTGTATTTTCCTTCACTTCTCTTCCTTGTGGTTCCTTTTCATTAACCCTTCAATTGTTCCCACCTAAATTGCTTAAACTACAGCACAAAGCCCCCCACTCCAATGGAACCACCATTACTCCAGCAGTCCTCCTTTCTAACTGCCCTCCTCCAAGGCTACAAGTCAAAGATAACAACTGTGGAGTCCCACCACTTGTCTGACATCAGTTGCCAGAGGTGAAATCATGTGGGGGTTCACTGTATTTCAGATTTGATATTCTTTAAAGCAGTCACAACTCAGAAAGAAAAATCTGGAGCATTGTATAGTGGCTTTAGAAAGGAGAGAGAAAAATAACGTTCCCTGGGATCTCTGTGATGTGAGCTATGCCCCACATCACGCTCTTCCCTTTATCACCAGATTCATCCTCATCCTCTTCTGGGAGGCGGGAAAGAAATTGTCATTGTCGTCGCCTTGCAGACTACAGATTTGTTCCAAAGAGATTGCCATGAAAGGAAGGAAGTTTCCTTTGATGGTACACAAACTCACACATGTTCTCTCTTCCTCTTTCTCCCTGTCTCCCTCTCTCTTTGTAGGGCATTAGGGTGTTGGTAGGGAAAAACTATAAAAAGGAGGTGAAGGTTCAAACTACATGTGAATAAAAACGTTTCTGTCCATGAAAGAAAGATAGGAAATAAAAACTCTCATTCTTTCCAGGAACATTGTCAGATTGGGTAGGGAAGGAAGGATTTTATTTGTTTTCTTAAGGAGTCTCTAGACCTCTCACTCATTGATTCAACAAATGCTTATTGAACACACATAATGCTTAATGTTAGATGTCAACTTGACCCGGTTAAATAATACCTAGAGAACTGGTAAAGCACCACTTCTGGGTGTGTTCTGAGGTAGTATGCCCAGAGGAGATCAGCACCTGAGTAGGTGGAGTGAGTGCGGCAGATCTGGGCTCTACGTGGGCAGGCACCATCCAATCATCTGGGGGCCTGGACAGAATTAAAGGGTAGAGGAAAGGTGAATTCTCTCTCTCTCTCCTGGAACTGGGACACTCTTCTTTTCCTGCCCTTAGACATCAGAAGTCCAGGCTGTCTGGCCTTTGGACTCTAGGATTTAACACCAGTGCCACTCCTGACCCTCATCTGGGTTCTCAAGCTTTCAGCCTTGGACTGAGAGTTACACTACCAGTTTCCCTGGGTCAGACCCTTTCAGTCTTGGACTGAGAGTACTACTAGCATCCCAGGCCCTCCAGCCTGCAGATGGCCTGCCGTGGAGCTTCTCAGCTTCCATAATTGTATTAGTCAGTTCCCTAATCCCTTCTCACAACTGTCTATCTAACCAGATCCTATTGGTTCTGTCCCTCTAAAAACCCTGAGTAATATACCTACTATGTGCCAGGCATTGTACTAGATACTGGAAATATAGTATGAAATGGAAAAACTCCTTATGCTGGTAACGTTTACTTTTTTTTTTTTTTTTTTTTTTGAGGAAACATGAACCAACAAGTATATAAGATGTTATAAAGAAAAACAGAACTGGCTAAGCAATTATAGAGTGAGGGAAGAGTGGATTTTATAGAGAGACCCAGGTGGTCTCATTGTGAGGTGATATTTGCAGTGACGTGAGGGAGCTGGATTACTGGAGAGTTACTAGTGGAGGCAACAAGTGCAAAGGCCCTGAGGTAGGGGTCTTTAATTCTCTCAACAACCCTAGAAAGTCAGTGCTATTATTATCCATATTTTTTTAACTCTTTGTTTCTCCATCTTTTGCCTCCTCTTCTTTCTCCAGTCTCTCCCCAGCCTTTTCCTCCATCCTCTCCATCTCTTATTTTCTCCCTTTAACACCAGCCCTTCTAAGTGCTGTCTTCCAATAAGCTTGATCTTGTCCAGAAAATGCTAAAGTTAAAATTAGGTGGGGGAGCCCGGTAGAAAACGGAAACGTGTTTCAGCGAGTGACACCCAGTCTACCGGTGGCTGCCACACGACTTTGACATCCCACGTGCTTCCAGAAAGCCCTTCTCTGGCTCTGAGCTGCCTTTTGAGTAAACCCGGGCTCTGGGAACCATGGGTGGGTGCTCCATTTTGTCAGGGTTAGTTGTTAGCTCTGAGGAACGTGGGCAGAGGATGCAGGACGGAGACAAAGGGGCTACAGAAAGCACATTTCTCTGCCTGTCAGAAGCCAAACTGGACTCTCACCAGGATCTGCCAGAAAGATTTCCTGGTTCATGAATTGAAATCAAAATGCTTAACTCTGGCTCAGCTATTCCTGTGGCAGAGGAAACACAAACAGCTTCGCTTGTATCCCATTTTGGAAAATGCACTATATTTTACAAAACAAAGTGAAAAATATCTTTTAAGGGCACAATTTCTACATCCTCCTCAACCTATGCCAAGAGGCATGCCAGGATCAAGTCCTTGTCCCCTGAAGAAAAACTCCCATTCATATGCATGGAGATCAGTATCGCCACAAATATTAAAGTTTAGTGTGTCTTCAAAGGTGCCGTCAAGGAGGGCAGTGCCTGGCGGAGGTGGTGTCTGCCTCACAACAGACGTGGAAGACACTTTAAGAAACAGTCCCTCTCTGATTTTTTGCCTGTTGTCCATTCTTACATCCTTAAGTTCTCCCAATCTTGTCTCTATTCTACAAGACCCAATTGAGTTGCATGGTTCCTGCCAGGAATCTCTCTGTCACCTCCTCCATAGAGCATTCCCCAGCACCATCTGTACTTTACGTCTCTACTGCGGCCTCTGCCACATCAGGATAGGGTGACAATTCATTTCCATGTAAACCTCCCTCGCCAGCCTGTGGTTCTTCACAGTCAGCCTCTGGTCACGTTTATCTCTGTCTGGTCTAGCCCACTCTGTGGGCCCCTGACCTGTTATGTGAAGGGACAAAGAGGAGCTAATTTTGAAGGAGAACTTGCAGCCATCCCTGAGTTTTACTTCTGACATTCTAGTGCCACTGAAATGGCTTTTCTTGAGGCAGTTTTTGACCTTGAAGGCTCTTCTGGGTGCTAGTGTTTACCCACCTCCTGGCTGCTTCATGATCTTCACCTTGTCTTTGCATTTTGTTTGATTTAGTTGAAGAGGCCGCTGGTTTGCATCTGGAGAGCACTTGAGATGTTTCCAAACTGCGAAATCCGGCTCTGAGTTTACACAGTCAGTAGCAAGCTGTTAACTCCCAGCACGTGGGGAATCATCTGGGGAGCTGGAAGAACGCCCTGGAAGTCTTACATTATTTGTATGTCAAAGCAAAGGAAGGAAGGAAAGAAGGAAGGAAGACTAAAAAAAAAAAAAAAAAGAATGGAGATTATTTAAAAAGGAAACACTTGAAAAATGACTTCATTTGTTCCTTCACTCATTCATGTATTAATTGAATGAGACAATTTGTTGTGCAAGAGCATGAAATATTAATTGATTTCCGATTATCCCAGCCACTGTCCTGGGGATGGGAGTTTGAGAAGGGACGTGACTTCTGTGGCTACAGGCCTCACAGTGTTCATGGTCTGGTACTCCTCGGGAGGCTGGGCAGTATGCCTGGCCCAGGTCACATAGCTGGGATACCTAGCAGCTTTCCTCCGTTGCCATGGGGATCCAGAGAGAAGAGGAGGGAAGTCCTTTCCGGTATCTTCCAGCAGCTTCTGACTCCTTTCATCTCAGCCCAGGCTGTGGCCTTTTCTCCAGCTGCAAACACCCACACTGGCCCTCTAGGAGAGGGAAGAGGAGCCACTGACCCGAGCAGGCTTTGGACTGAGGGTGATGTATGCTACACAGGAGGAGGAAGTTGGCTCTGCCTCAGGGCTGCTGAGCAAAGCTGCCACGAAGAAAATTATGAGGTGAATTAAACTTTAATTTGATTTTTATTTGGTTTCAGCAACCAATAAAGGAAGAGCAATTTTCCAAGCCCTGTCACTGGTTGGAGGAATGCTTTGAGAACATCTGTTTTATGAACAGCAGCGACCATAAAAGCCAATCCTATATTTGCAGAGGGGCTGCCTCCCAAGGCCCTGGAAGCTCTGGCGCTGATCTTATCTGCTCTCCTTTCCCACGGCGGCCCCAGAGAAATTGTGTTTCCTTATAATTAAGCTTAACCGCTGACCTCTCCTGCAGCTGTCCCCACTACTGGCTGCCGACCACTTGTACCACAAAAAGGAAGAGTGGCAAGGTGGAGGTGGGGGGAGGTCAGATGGTGAAAGAGATGGAGAGGAAAGAACAAGGGGGGGGACTTTCATTCCTCTTTATTCATCCTTTACTCTCAACTTCCTGGAGACTCAGCACCAAGCCAGCCTGGCAATGTCTTCTCTGCTTTCTCGGGAGTTAGGAAGGTATACAGAGATGGGTAGGAACAGGGGAAAAGTGGAAAAAGATTTCTAGTTTGCACAGAATTCCATTTTTCTGGAAGAATTGGAAAACATGTCTTATTTCTTCCTGTTCATCTTGCCGAGATGCCTAAATTGTTTTTAAAAATAAAGACATAGTTGATACTAATTAATGGACAGAAATATAGATCCATTTCCAAATTGACCTTAGTTTAGGTAACTAGACGTGACGCTGTACATTCTGTAAGCTCCATGGATGAACAAAATCTGGTTTATGTAATATCCATGTGGTAGAATATTATTCAGCTGGGAAAAGGGATAAAATGCTGACACACGCTATATCGTGGGTCTACTTTGAAAATATTATGCTGAGTGAAAGAAGCCAGTTATAAATAACAATATATTGTATAATTCCACTTATATGAAATGTCCAAAATATGCAAATTCATGAAGACAGAAAGTAAATAAGGGGTGGCCAGACTCTAGGGCACTGATTCTCAACCTTCCTAAAGCTATGACCCTTCAATACAGTTCCTCACGTTGTGGTGACCCCCAACCATAAAATTATTTTCATTTCTACTTCATAACTGTAATTTTGCTACTGTTATGAATTGTAATGTAAATATCTGATATGCAGGATGGTCTTAGGCAACCCCTGAGAAGGGGTCATGACCCACCGGTTGACAACCACTGGTTTAGGGGGAGAGAGGACTAGGGAATAACCAATGGGTATGGAGTTTCTTGGGGGGGTGATGAAAATGCTCTGGAATTAGCTAGTGACAATAGTCATATGACTTTGCAAGTATATCAAAGAGTTGTCCAATTTAAATAGATGAATTTTGTGCTATGTGAAATATATCTCAATAAAAAATTCTATAGGTCTGGTTTCTGGGTCTAAGCCACCCAGCAAGTTAATTCCAGACCCTTCAAAGCCTGTGTAAGGGGTTTGAGAGCTTCTCTGTCCTCTGAGATGGGGAACAACAAGGGTTTGGTGATGGTATGCATCTCAAAAATATTCCATTAGGTGAGCAAAGTAAGATAGAGCCTGGCATAGAATGGCACTTGTAGACTGGAAGCACGTTTGCACATGGATGAGCACCACTTATGCACTGCGTGAGGGCACACACAAATTCTAGATGTGTAGCATATACGGGTACCCAGGGGCCGGGTAGAAATGAGCATTAGGGATGGGGGTGTGTGGTCTTAAATGAACTGGTGACAATAATAACGTGCCACAGTTGAGTCTGATCACTTTCTAAGGTTATAAAAACATTGCAGAAAAGATTCTTAGAGAAGATGCTGAGGAGATAAACCATCTAAAGAGTGACATAAGGGGGTGGCACCTGTAGCTCAAAGGAGTAAGGCACTGGCTCCACATACCAGAGGTGGCAGGTTCAAACCTTGGCCCCGGCCAAAAACTGCAAAAAAAAAAAAAAAAAAAAAATAGTGATGTAAGGCAAAATGTCAACCAGGCTAATGTGTTGCCCAAGTTATGAATCAAAAGGGAAATAGAGTCACTATTTAAAAAATTAAAATTATATTTTTATGAAAGGAGATCACATAAATTTAAAATGTAAATGAATGTATGTATTTCTATTCTTTTTCTTAAGCCTCGCCTTTTTGTGGCTATTATTTTTAAAGTCAGACCCACACTACAATCCAATACCATCGTTACTTTCTTCAGTGCCTGTTACAAGAAGCCTTTCCTCATGTCCTTACACATTCTTAGTAAATATCTCATCAATCAGGAGACTTTTTGATTACGTGTGCTGTAGAGGGGAACAGATTCAAAATGACTGGTAATAAAAACTAATCTACACAAAAACCCAGACAAACTTTGTTTAATCTGAATGCTTAGAGAGTTTTCATTTATAGAATAAACTCTCCCTTAAAAAACACGCAACGTTGTGACCAGGGAGACAGGAAATACTACAAGAAAGCTAAACAGTGCAAAGGTAGAGTTATGATCTTTTCCTCACCAGTCTCTGGACAATGAAAAAAAAAAAAACAAACCCCAACTCTTCCCAGGATAAGGGCAGATGGAGGCTGAAACAAAGAAGTCAATTGAATTGTTGAATGGGGTTGTTTTAAACTCATGGCTAAAACAATAGCGTTGAAAGACAAGGCAGCAGAGAGTGGAGAGGTTTTTTTTCAATTCCCAGACTGGCTTTGAACATCAAAAGCAAAGCCAGAAGGAAGCTGGGCATAATATTTATCCACAGACCACAGAGTAGGTAGGAAAGAACAACAAAATAGGCTGCCTCCAGAGACGTGTTTGTTACTGAGATAAGGACCCTATTCCAGAATGTAAATCAACTTTATCACTATGAACACTGTTTACAGTTGGCACTGTTGGGGTTTCTTTTTTATCAAGACTTTCTTGATGAAGGAAGCAATATATCGTTTTATATGCTGACACAAACCAACACTTATCTTGTTGCAATCCCGTAGTCCTGATGTAAAAGACGGTCTTCCATCCCAAAGAGAGGAGGAACAGAGAATTGGGAAAGGATAGTGAGAAAGTCAGGCATCATTGAGCTTCCCTCCTTTTTTTTTTTAAATTCAGACACAGTCTCACTTTGTCGCCCTGGGTAAAGTGCCATAGAGTCATAGCTCACAGCAACCTCAAACTCTTGGGCTCAAGTGATTCTCTTGCCTCAGCCTCCCAAGTGGCTGGGACTACAGGCACCTGCCACAACGCCTGGCTATTTTTTTAGAGATGGAGTCTCATTCTTACTCAGGCTGGACTCAAACTTGTGAGCTCAAGCAATCCACTCACCTCAACCTCCCAGAAAGCAAGGATTATAGGCATGAGCCACTGCATTGGGCCTTGAGTTTCCCTTTTGAGAATGTGCATAGTTCAAATTTCCCCACTCCACATCCCTCACCTATGGCTCATATCAGCAGTAGGGTACAGGAAGTGTATGATAGAAACTTCTGTTAAGTTTAGGGAGGTGGAGCCTGAGATAAGAGGTCACTTGTGTTTTGCTCCTCAAGGTATGGCCTAGGGAGATGGCAAGGCCTTTATTTTTTGTTGTTGTTGTTTGGCTGGGGCCGCATTCGAACCTGCCACCCTCAGTATACGGAGCCAGTGCCCTACTCACTGAGCCACAGGCACCACCCAACAAAGCCTTTAGAGTGGCCCACTCACCCCAGCCTCACTCTGGCATGGGGCTGGAGCAACAGTCCCTGTAGCTGGCTGAATTCCTTGAGGATCACCCCACAGCATCCTAACAGCTTTGAGGTCCAGAGATCTGGTATGGAGGAAGGAGAGATGCTGTGAGAGAGCTAGTAGACCCCAAAGATCTGAGTGGAGATGAGGAAGGAGCAGAACGGAAAGCCTGGTGTGGCAGACATCCACCACAAAGGTAGAGAGGAAAGAGTCATGGCCATGTGGCCTGTAGGGGAAGAGAGCCATGGTTACAGGTGGCAGAGTACATCTTATCTTTATCAATTACCTATTCTCAGATATTCTGTTAGAGCAACATAAAACAGAGTAAGACATACGGAACAGCTGTTTAGAGCAGAGAATCTGGGGGTGAATTTTGACTCTGTCACTTATAAACAGTCGTATGAACTGAGTTAGCTTATTTAACTTCTTTGACATTTAGGGTCTTCCAAGGGCAGAACTTGGAGTTAACCAAGTATTCTCCCTTCAAAACTTGGCTAACTGTTACACTGAAAGAGAGTTAGGTGAATGGCAAGACTAAATGTTCTACTATCGGTAGAAGTAGGGGCTTGAGAGGTAAGTTCAGTTAAGGGAAATAAAAGTACATTTTTATACTCTTTAGGTTATGATCCTATCGGTCAAGATAAACTAGATTATGCTGGCTTGGTGCCTGTGGCTCATGTGGCTAAGGCGCCAGCCACATATACCTAAGGTGGTGGGTTCGAAACCAGCCCGGGCCCACCAAACAACAATGATGGCTGCAACCAAAAAATAGCTGGGCGTTGTGGCGGGTGCCTGTGGTCCCAGCTACTTGGGAGGCGGAGGCAGGAGACTCGCTTGAGCCCAGGAGTTGGAGGTTGCTGTGAGCTGTGATGTCACAGCACTCTACCCAGGGGGATAGCTTGAGGCTCTGTCTCAAAAA
>CAUYQV010194745.1:0-24063 GCA_963574575.1 Galagoides demidoff | reverse complement strand
GTGGTCCCAGCTACTTGGGAGGCAGAGGCAGGAGACTCGCTTGAGCCCAGGAGTTGGAGGTTGCTATGAGCTGTGATGCCATGGCACTCTACCCAGGGGGACAGCTTGAGGCTCCGTCTCAAAAAAAAAAAAAAAAGAATAAAAGTTTGTAATACAGTTCTTTAAACCAGTTCTCCATTGCTTGTAATTAACGTACCTTGAGTTTAAATCTGACCATCTCTGGAGAAATGAATGAGATGTCAGTAAAGGAAGTTTTTTAGGAAAGAGGATTATCCCAAAAAGTCTATAAGGTAGCAAAGTGTGTCCAGTAAAGGGACAGACAGACAGGCGCAGTTGCCCTGAATAGGGAACAATGAGAGGATTGAGGAAGTGGATGAGACTGTTGCCCAGTTTTGAAAGAATGAAAATAGGGAGAAGTGGGGACCCTAAGAGGGTGAGAAATTAAAGGCGATAAGCATAAGTTAGAATGGAATGAATCTTGATACATGGATGGTGAGTTGTCACAGAGCAAAGGTTTTATGGGAAGAACTGGCATGTTTTACTTGAATCCAAGCTTGATAGAAATTATCAATGTAATCTGGCTACATAAAAATATCTGCAATGCTAGGCTGGTAAAATAACAGCCCACATCAAAGCAAGCAATAATCCTATTGCCATCAGCACTGGTCACATCACATTTGAATTATCAGGATCACTAAAATATTGACAAATATCTATAGAAGAGAAACAGAACAGTGAGGGAACTTGATGTCATGTCATAAAAGTAACAGCTGAAGGACTGGTACATCTTTAACCTGATAAAAAGAAGGTTAAGAGGAGATGTGATAACTGCCTTCAAAAAATGTGAAGAACTGACATGTGAAAAAGGTATTAAGCTTTTCCTGTGTCACCCCAACTGGTGGAATAGGACCGATGAGATGAGATTATAAGAAGGAAGATTTTGACTCTTATTTTGCTTAAGGGTTTTTATAAAGGTTTACTTTAAATATATTGAAGACTCCCTGTCTAATTTCATTAACATTATTATTAAGGCAATATATTCATCATAAATAGTACAGAAGTAAAATTCAACCAAATCCTTGCTGAATTTTCATAAATTCTTAATTAGTGAGAATCAAAATAATAAGGGCTTATTGTACACTGGAAGATTTTCAGCTGCTTTAATCTCTTCCTTTCTATGTTTATTTCTTAATCCCATACCTTGGCCTACCGTGTGCCCTCAACTCCCACTGAAGCAGAGAGCACATTGAAAACCCACACGAAAATGTAAATCTGAGAAATAAATATGCGTGGTTGGTTTAAAAAGAGTAAGAATTAACATTTAAAGCAATGGTAATTTACTGTGATCTGTAATTTTGAGCTCCTGTGCTGAAATTGCTCATTTGGAAATTACCAAGTGGTTGGGTCTCATTTGTGATCTTCTTCCTGCATATGCCCAGCACACAAAGGAGTCGTAATGACCGGCTGAGTCACCACTGCCATCTCCCTGAAGTGTGCTCTCCAAATGTCAATACCATTTTCTATGGTACAGTGAAGAAGATTCCACACCATAGCCTGCTTACACTACGGGGTAAACTCAAGACAGCACAGAACCTGCAATGTGTTCAAAGGGCAACACACAATCTTCCTCTATTCTCTGTTCCTCCGGTGGCCGAATTGCTATGCCACAGATCACTGTAGCTTTGCAAATCATCCCTACCACCCATTCCCATTAGTCATTATTTGAATATAAAAATATATTTAAATTTATGGCAAGAAAGGAGCTGCTTTTCAAAATACTACAATAAAATGATGTCTATACTTGATGAAATGATGTATATGCAGGTATGGATTCCTACCAGAAGCAAAACTATAGACGATATATTATCAGAGACATGAATGAACACTCTAAAAGACCAATATGTAGAAAACCCCTGTGGTATGTAGAAAACCCCTGTGGTATATTGCTCTTTCCAACTTCTCACACCCTAACCCCAGAAAAGTTACCTAAAACTCAAGTATCAGACCATTTCTCTCTTTGTCTTTCAGCACAGATCCAGGATTAGTAGCTAATAGTTGTCTGACACGAATTAGCTAAAAGGTAACCAGGAATTCCTGGTAAATTTAATTGAGAAAAGGCAAGAACTCTGAAGACATAGTATAATTGAACTTTTTCATAATCCCATGATCGAGGAACAAGTCTAAAATATCTTATAGATTCTCATTGTCAGGCTTTCATAAAGTTATTTTGCTTGGGAGACATAATTTACCTTGTTGGATAGTCATATCGACGTAAAGAGCAGCCATATTAGAAAAAGGCTTTATCTCTACTAAAGTTATTTCTAACTCTGCGCAGTGTCTTTGTGAAAGATGAAAGAAATGAGCTTCATTTGCAATAGGAAAAAAATGCAGCCAGACATAATTAGTTCTTGACATTCAATCCATAGATATTTTGATAATGCATATCAATAAAAACAATTAGATATTAGAATTCAGCTGTGATTTCTTAAGTAGATTCTTGGCACCTGGTGCCACATGGTATACAATCCTCTTTCCTTTAAAACAAAATGGAGATGCCAGCTGTCTGGAGGGTTAAGGATGAGGTTAAGAGTAAGCCTACTCTCCATAATGGATAAGGTTTAAAGGGACTCAATGGACTGTGAATAGAATCTCAGGAGAATCTTTCCTACCTATAGAAAGACTTTTAAAAGAAAAAACAAATCACTGTAGCTATTTTTCCTTCCTTCAGGATTTTCCATCCTCCAAGCGATTATGGAAGCAGCAGTGCAAAACAACTGGCAAGTGACAGCAAGGTCTGTGGGAAACATAAAGGACGTCCAAGAATTCAGGCGCATTATTGAAGAAATGGACAGGAGGCAGGAAAAGCGATACTTGATTGACTGTGAAGTCGAAAGGATTAATACAATTTTGGAACAGGTACGCTTGAAATTTATTTTACCCCCAGCCAACATGTTAAGTTATCAACCTGAGGCAGTTCCCATATCTGCTAATAAATTAAGTAGCCAACAGTTTTTGATGGCCTCTCTAATATTTTTCTCCTCCCCAGCAACTGCAGGGAAAAAAGAAGAGAAGAGAAGAAAATCTAAACTGTTGAAAATTGTATAGCATGATTAATCTGGAAGTTGCTGCAATTTAGTGCTGCCTATCAGATAAATGCACCTCTGTCTCATAGTTAGTTGACTATTTAGAAGTAATCCTCTTCTTTTCCTATACCTTCTTCTCAACAGGGAACAGACAGGGATTGGGCAGGGCAGAAGGGCAGGGCTTTTATTTCAGGGGACTCTTTGTTGGAAAACATACTATTTCCAGACCCTCAGACCCTGGTAAAGATTACCATCCATTCTCCATAGGTAGAGCATCAGGGAAGTACTCAAGTTTGAATTTAACTATATTTTTACAGACTATCCTTCTGGTTCCCTGGTTCGAGAGAGAGAGAGAAGAAATAATTTCAGACTATTTTTAAAGTAAGATGGCATATGAGAAAAAACAATCCCGGTTTTAAAAATGTGAACGAAGTAAAAAAGAATAAGACTAGAGGGGAAATAAAATTCAGTGGGCCAAAATGAGTTCATTATTAAGTTTGCATATTTAAATTCAGGGCAGCGCCTGTGGCTCAAAGGAGTAGGGCGCCAGCCCCATATGCCAGAGGTGGCAGGTTCAAACCCAGCCCTGGCCAAAAACTGAAAGAAAAAAAAAAAAAGATTAAATTTAAGACTAAAAAATTTTAGAAGAAATGTTTCACCTTTAGCTAGATGGATATTCTGTTTGGGATAGAGTCAAAGTGGAATGTGGTGAATGTTTATTATTTTCCTCAGAAGTTTCAATTAGCCAGTTAATAACAAAGTACACGTGCTGCCATGAGTAAAACTGTCTGGGAAACATTTACATTCTAAATTGATCCCAGGGTACCTAGAGGCCAAAACAGCTTTGAAGATTGAAATTATAACAAGCAACTATTGCCTTGGAATAGCTATTTTATAGCAAATTAAATATTAATAATTTGTCAGATAAGCCCCCATAAGAATAGAGAATGCCAAAAAAAAAAAATAGGTGAGGAAAGGGAAGGTAAGAAAAAGTGGGGAGGAAGGATGGAAGGAAGAGAGAGAGGGAGAAAGGGAGGAAGAGAGAGGACGGAAGGGAAGGAGAGAGGGAGGAAGGAAAATTGCTGACTCTGCAGCATAGAAATACAAAACTATCCACTTGTTAAGAACAGCATAACCTTTAGTGAATGATACCTCACAGAAAATCTAGAGCACTAGCCTGGTTAAATCAAGTTTCCCAACTAACATCATTCTCTTGAGCTATACAAATGATCCACTTGCCCCTCCCCCCAACAGAAAAAAAAACTTCCTTTGATTTTCTTAGATCTTGAAAGTGAAGAATCAGGCCAGTGATGTTGGTATATGTACTACATGCCCTCTAAAATTCTATACCAAAATAGCCTTTTAGTGGGTGACCTACTTAATAGCCCAAAGCAGAGGAACATCCTCCTTGTCATACTTGTTTTCTTTCTTTTGTATTAGTGACTTTGGATTCTTGTATTTCTTGTAGTCTCTTAAGTGTCTTGGATTTTAGAGAACTTTATACTGGGGTCTGAGATTTTTCAGCATCCTGTAATAGAAAAAGTGGTGGGTAAAGCTCTGAATTTTATATAGTTGTGGAATACCGGGCACTTAAATATCTATGCCTCAGTTGTCTCATTTACATGATGGAGGAAATAACATTTTCTCTACCTCACATGACTGGCATAATTGCTTCAGGAAGCATAAAATGTAATAGAAAAAAATAATCACTATTACCAGACACTTTTAGGAAAACTAAACCAGCATTCTTCAAAAACTCTGTTCTTTCGTTTCACGTCTTATCTTCCTTTCTTCTATATGCACATTCATAGTATCCTTAAAAATACCATCTAGGGCGGCACCTGTGGCTCAAGGAGTAGGGTGCCGGCCCCATATGCTGGAGGTGGTGGGTTCAAACTCAGCCCCAGCCAAAAACTGCAAAAAAAAAAAAATATATATATATATATATATACCATCTATACATTTTTCAGAAAATGTTGCTCAAAGAAAAGTTTTAGCAATATCTAGGTAAGGATAAAGAGTTAATTTACTTCTTCCCTCTTTCAAAAAAGTGTCATATTCCCATCAACTCATGATTGTTTCTTCTATCATTTAACGTGTTCCTACTAGGTTGTAAGTGCTATAAGGTAGTGGACCAGGCTTCTCCTGGTCACAGTTATATCTCAAGTGTTCATCAGAGTGCCTGGCAGATAGTGTTAGATGGATGGATAGTGAATAAGCACATTTCAGTAAGTCCCACTGCAATTTTGCTATGTTTCCATCCAGAGGCAAAAGGGTGCCTGCAGTTACATGATACAATTATTAATGAAAGTACACATATGCTCAAAGGTTTAATATGGTGACTCTCTGCCTAAGCCTATTCCACTGATATCGTAAATTTGCCATAACTTATTTCTCTATATAGAAATGAATTTCTCATTAAATGAGTTATTTAAATTAAGCAACAAATTCAAGATGTTTTTTTTCTTGAGAAAACACTTTGTAAAAGAAGTCGAATACTAAGACATGGAGATAGCACTTTTCTCATTGGTTTCTAATGTTTTTTTTTTGACAAAGTTATCATAATTCACTGTACATATCCTGGCTAGGATGTTAACACTTATAACTCAATCAGTAGCACGTTCTCCCAAGAGATGCCCTCATTCTATAAGAGTGTATTCAACTTCGTTTGAGATTATTTTCCTGGAACAAAGCTTCTACACACTCTCCCAAAATGATGCTTCATACTGCTATCTGAGATAGAAGAGTCTGTTACACCACCATAACATGATTTCCTGTAGATCAGATTTTGGCATAGAGTGAGTTTATATTGTACTTTTTATCCAATGGATGTTAATGAAAATAATTCATAATGGTGCAATTTTTCAAATATAAGCAGATCTTCCGTATAGTGTTACATAGCATAACCTTAATATTCAAACACTAATAAGGCAAACTAAAATTCTTCTAGATTTATTTCTAAAGCTCTTCTTTTAACTCTTTCAACCCTGAAGGTTACTATAGTAGGGAAAAAAGACTCAATAAGGTAGTAACCTGTCATTAATATCTCTCTTCAACAATTAATCTAAAGGGAGGCATTCCGAATTGAAAGCTATAAGAACTAACATAGATATTCATCCCTTGTCAAAGGGGAGTTTGCAAATATTTTCTGCCATTTGGTGGGTTGTTGCTTCACTTTCTTGATTGTTTCCTTTGCTGTGCAATATGTCCAATTTTGCTTTGGTTGCCTGTGCTTTGGGGGTATAAGAAGTCCTTGCCCAGACCAATGTCTTAAAGCATTTCCCCAATGTTTTCTTTTAATAGTTTCATAGTTTGAGGCCTTAGATTTAAGCCTTTAGTCCATTTTGATTTGCTTTTTATATATGGTAAGAGATACAGATCTAGTTTCACCCTGCTGCATATGGAAATCCAGGTTTTCAAGCACCATTTATTGAAGAGACTGTCATTTCCCCCACTGCATGCTCTTGGCACCTTTGTCAAAGATAAATTCATTATAGATGTGTGGATTAAGGAGCTCTAACTGCTAACTAGGAAAAAAATAATAACCTAATTAAAATGGGCAAAGGATCTGAATGGACATAAAAGAAGACATACAAATTATCAAAAGACGCATGAAAAAATACTCGATATCATTAGACATCAGAGAAATGCAAATAAAACTCAATGAGGTATCAGCTCACCTCAGTTACAATGGCCTCTATCAAAAAGACAGGCCAAATCAAACCTTTTTGCAGCACACCTAAGATAACGAATGCTACCTAGGACTTGGAGAAAGGAGAGCTCTCGTAACACTGTTCAAGGGAATGTAAATTAATGAAACCACTGTGAAGAGCAGTATGGAGGCTCCTTAAAATCTAAAAATAGAAGTACCATATGGGCCAGCAATCCCAGTGCTGGGTATAAATCCGAAAGAAGGGAAATCGGTATATTGAAAAGGTATCTGCAACCCCATGTTTATTGCAGCACTATTCACAATTGCCAAGATTTGGAATCAACCTACATGTCCATCAGTGGAAGAATGGATAAAGAAATTGTGGTACATATACACAATGGAGTATTATATAGCCAGAAAAGGGAATGAAATCTTGTCATTTGCAACAACATGGATAGAACTGGAGAACATTATGTTAAAGGAAATCAACAAAGTACATAAAGACAAGTATTCCATGTTCCACTCATATGTGGGAGGTAAATACTAAAAACAATTGATCTCATGGAGATAGAGAATAGAATGATGGTTACCAGAGGCTGGGAGGGGGTGCAGGAAAGGGGGTATAAAATGTGGATGATTATAGGTGAAAAAATACAGTTATATAGTCAGAATGCTCAATATTTAATAGCATAACAAAGTAACTATAATCAACAAGCTAGAGCAGTGATTTTCAATCGGTGTGCTGAAGCAGCACACTGGTGTACCATGAGAGGATCTTAGGTATCCCACCAAAAATTTTAAAGATTATTAATGAAATTATTGGTGAAAGAAGTTCAAAGCACAGTAAGTATATTCATTTTTTAACTCTTTTTCTTGATCAACATAATTTAAACGTGCCTCCTTTAACTATAGGTTCAAGTTTGCCATGAGATAAAAAAGGCTGAGAAACAGCGAGCTAGAGTATACTTTAAAACAGCTAAAAGAGTGGAACTGGAATGTTCTTAACTCAAAAAAATGATTGGCTCAGCACCTGTAGCTCAGCAGCGAGGAATCTGGCTACATACACTTGAGCTGGCGGGTTCAAATCCAGCCCGGGACTGCCAAACAGCAATGACAACTATAACCAAAAACAGCCAGGCATTGTGGCAGGCGCCTGTAGTCCCAAGTACTTGAAAGGCTAAGGTGAGAGGATCGCTTAAGCCCAAGAGTTTGAGGTTGCTGTGAGCTGTGACACCACAGCCCTTTACCCAGGGTGACATAGTGAGATTCTGTCTCAAAAAAAAAAAAAAATTGAGAGCACAGTCTAGAAGAAGGTTTGGTTGTAATAGGGTGAATGAACCATTGGTTTGACCCAGTACAGCATTCCTATTACTGTATTATGCTCATGAGGTTCTCCTCACTGTTGGGAAT
This sequence comes from Galagoides demidoff, assembly GCA_963574575.1. Lineage (NCBI taxonomy): Eukaryota > Metazoa > Chordata > Mammalia > Primates > Galagidae > Galagoides > Galagoides demidoff. The sequence goes on along the minus strand of CAUYQV010194745.1, from coordinate 15,918 downwards.
TTGCCTTAATCCAATGACCAATTTAAACAATGATTTCAAAAAGATTGCCTCCCAGAGAGTTATCTTTTCACAAGTAAATAGATCCTCCAGCTCAGTAGTATATACCCATGGACTGTATTTGAACATCAGGCACCATAGAATTATATGGCTTTGTTTGACCTTTAATGTCTACTTAGAGAGGCAGCATAACATGACCTTTAATGTCTACTTAGAGAGGCAGCATAACAGCATTTCAGAGCATAGACTCTGGAGCTGGTCTGCGTGGACTCTGTCATTTTACTAGCTATGGGGCCTGGGGCAAGTTACTTACCTCTCTGTGCCTCCATTTCCCTATTGTAAAATGATAATGATAACTATACTTTGATGAGTTGATATATGCAAAGCATTGAGAACGGTGCCTGACACATAGTGTTTGTAGAGTGTTTTGATGCCAAAACAAAGTGTTTTCACACCGATTATCTCATTTGAGCCTCACTGTGGGAGGCAGGCAAGGCAGATGTGTTTATCCCAAATTTACAGATGATAAATTGAGGTTCAGAGACATTTAAATTGTCCAAGTGTAGCGCTCTGCTTAATCCTAGTGAGTGGCAGAAAAAGGATAAAACTCAGGTCTTCCGACTCCTCGTCCAATGCTCTTGCCCCTACAATGCACCACCCCCCTTAATTTATAAGTCACTCATTAAATAAATATTTAGCCAATGCCAACTCCTGGATTTGGCCTGCACATCGAGTTATATCTTAAAACAGTTGCAAAGCAATTAGAGATGATCCAAAGAAGAGCAGCAAAAAATTATTAAAGTGTTACAAAATAGGGCCTACGAGGAAAGACTAAATGAGTTGGGGTTGTTTGGCCTGGTGAAAGAGAGCCAAGAGGCAGTTTAATCACCACCCTCAAGCATAAAGAGTTATCATAACGAGGGCACTGACCAACTGTTCTGCATGCCTAAGGACAGTGCCAGAGCAAATGAGCTTAACTAGATTAGAGAAAGAGTCAGTATTAGACAGGATTCATTATAAAAGAGAGACCTGGAAGAAAGTAAAATCTCACCAGTGCAGCCATACTGAATTAGTGGAAAGTCATATCTAAAATATTTTTAAGATTGTTTTCAAGAATAAGCAGCACTAAAAATAAAAATAAAAAACTAAGAAACACTACAAGTTAATCCTGTGTGTTCACAAGTAAATGTGCTTACAGAAGACTCATCTTAATGGATAAGGGTATTTCCTAATTTGTCTATCCAATAGATATCTAAAAGGCTATCCCCTTAAAACAATTTACACATTTCCCCCCGTTAGTCTTTACCATGTTTTTAAATTTTTCCAAGATAACTCAAGGGTAAATCTCAGCAAATCCTCTGCCTACATTACAGCATGTGCTAACTTAGTTGAGCCCAAACCAATGTTTCAATGTTCTATTCCAGAAATTTATATAATATATAATTTTCTCTTGAGATTATTCCCAGCTCAAATCATCTCATAATGTGAAAGTAGTGCTTCTTAAGGACAGAGGCCTGAAGCGGGTCAATCCTTGAGGTCCCTTTCATCTCAGAAACCCTGGTTGTCACTTCAAAGGTAATTTTAAAAAATGAAATACTCAAGTTAGTAAAGCAAGGTTTCTAAAGATAACAATTTAGGTAAAATGAACAACATTAGGGCCCTGAGGCTATCAGATAAAGGAGATGGTGCTCATACTTGAAAATATGTATAGCAATTGTGGTCTCTGTTGCCTGCAGCTAGACCTAGGACAAGTGAAGCAAAAATGTTTCAGCTATATGCCTATTCCCTCCCTCATCCTCACCCAGGAGGTGGTGGTACTGCCCAACTCCTCTCCCTTTTGTTGGTTCTCCTTTTATCCCAACCCTTACCCTCAATGTTCCTTATAGGACATTTGGCTAACTGACCAACCCATAAAACAGTTTGGCTGAGCATACCTTCTTTCAGGAGTATTTTGTCTGTGGTACAGTTGAGGAATCACAAGCTTGAGGTTCAGATGGATATGACTTCAAATCCCGGCTCCTTTATTTCTCTGTAGTATGACATCAGAGGAAGTGACTTAATGTCTTTGTGACTTAATTTTCTTAGCTTAAAAGGCTGTTAACACTACCTTCCTTTTCTGGTTGTTGTGAGGATCAAATAAGATAATATAGAGAGATTACCTGGTACAGTGCTTGGCATCCAGTAGACGCTCAGACACTCAGTAACTGATAACCATAGCTATTTGCTCTTGGGTGGTGAGTTTCTGTGCTGATGAGCATAAGTTATTTAAGAAGTGCTACTAAAGGGCGGTGCCTGTGGCTCAGTGGGTAGGGCGCCGACCCCATACACCAAGGGTGGCGGGTTCAAACCCAGCCCCAGCCAAACTGCAAAAAAAAAAAAAAAATAGCTGGGCTTTTGGCGGATGCCTATAGTCCCAGCTACTTGGGAGGCTGAGGCAAGAGAATCACCTAAGCCCAGGAGCTGGAGGTTGCCATGAGCTGTGTGACACCACAACACTCTACAAAAAAAAGAAGAACTGCTACTAAAGAACAGTATCCTCATGGCTTTTACAAGTTATCAGTTAAATCTAAGGTCATCCCATGACACCTAGGTCTGACACTTGGGCTGTGTTCATGACTCACTAATATGAGTGTAGCGTGTTAGAAGACCTCTGTTTTTTTCTGATGTAACATTGGGTAACACATGTTAATTGATAAGCATAAGGACTATTTGAGGACTAGACATTTCAGCATCACCTAACTAGACATTTCAGCATCACCTAAAATAATTAAAGGCACTAAAACCCTGAACCACACAGGTTAACTGGGTATTTTAATTAAAACATAGGTATGTATAAAGTGCTTACTAGGTTCCCGAAAGTATTTTAAGTGACATGTGTGTATGTATGTGGGTTTACATATCTATCTCATGTAAGTTAATCCTCATATTAGCCCTGTAGGGTCGATGGAATTATTATCTCCAGATTACAGATGAGGAAATTGAGACTTAGAGGTTTACAGATAATAATTAGTGCCACTGAAATTTAAACCTAGGGAGTCTAACTCCAGATACTGTTAGTCACTGCACTAATTGGCCTTGCATCTGACTGAGGTTTTTAATCAAAGCAAATTCAAGCAGACATTATAGGAGTTATGCCTGATGAGGCTTGGAGTGGCTTTGTCTATGCCACAAGCATTTCACAGATATTTTTTCCACTTCACGAGGAGCCATATCCCATTAACACATAGAATTGAAAATATGCCCCTTACACCTACCCTTTGGTGATGAGCTCATGTATGACAAATAGTTTCACTGACCTAACTATGGATTGGACCCCACAAGAGTAGAAATAGACTGTGAGGGGTACTTTCTCAGAGTGATATGTACCTGTAACCGGCATTCCCATCCACGTACACCTTTTGTCAGGTAAAGAAGCACAATCTTCATATTTTTCTATCAAAAACTGCCCTAAGCATTGTTCATTTCCTCCTTCTCTTTCTAGGGAATAACCTGAAGTAACTGGCAAAGTCAAGCAAGGACATCACCTCTGCCCCCAACTAGCCCCCAGAAAACCAAGGATAAAATAGGAGTAATTGTGGGGAAGCATAAATGCCCATAGAATAAGGACTGGGCACAGGTGCTTAGTTTCTCTGGGCCACTCAACTTGAGCAGCAGTGCTTCAAGGACATGCTTCTCCCTCCCACCCTGCATCACCCTTAGAACTGGTTGGGAGGGGCCATTTCCTTGAGCTCCATGTTTAGAGGACTTCTTATTCCACAAACATGAAAACACAAAGTTTTACTTTTTTTCTTCCTTTTTGGTCTTAAGCAGTTTTTGAAAGGTTAACAGCTAGCTGAGTATCAGGAGGGGGGACGAAAAAGGATAAGAAAGCCAAACTGGGCACCACAAAGCAGAGCACACAAACATAGGGAGTCAGAGGGTGAGGACAATGGTCAGGGTAGGGGCAGTGGAGAAAATGACGACTTATGCCATAGGAAATAGGAGATTTGGAGAGCATTGGCTGAAGGGTTTCTCCAGATAGCTTCACTCCCTCCCTCGGTGCTATTTGAATGATGTAGCTTCAGAAGGCACGTAGAATTGCCAGGCAAGCCCAAGTCAGAAAGGTGAGCCACAAGAGAAGAAAACTTACTATCCATGGCTTCTTGGAGAACTTGACAGGTCCACCCTGTCCCAGCTCCAGGAGGGTCCAGTCATCACCCAGGAGGTCTGAGCCCTGGGCCTGTAGCTTCCGTCCTGCCTTGCCCCAGCAGAGAGTCATGTACCTCACAGGTAGTAGGGATGGCCTGGGGGAGAGCCTAAGTCCTTTAGCTTCTAGGTCTTTCTCAGGGAGTGGACTATAGGGCCCTGGGTGGATACACAGGCCATGCCAACGGATTCCTTGTTTTAAAGCTTTTTAACATTTAATATGTGGTATGTGATCCTCCATTTGTATTCTTGTCATAGGCCCCAAAAACGTTAGAGTGAGTCTACTCCTGGTCACCTACATTTCTCATGGGCTACTTGTGTTTATAAATGTCCCTTTTAGAATGTCCACTTTATTCCTAGGGAGTAGGTTTTTCTGAACATTTTAGTCTCCTTCAGTGTAAATGTAGCTCTTCCAATGATACTGGCTTAGTGAGGCAGGGTGGAGAAGGGTACTTTTGCACGATAGTCCAGTCTCTTCCCAATTAGTTTAAATGCTATGGCACATATTAATTAAGTATCTGGTTGAACAGGGTTAGAGAGTGATGCTCCTACCACTCTTTTGGAAGATGTCATCCTACTTCTCCTACCTCTTAGGAGTAGGTACAGGCTGTGCTTGGAAGCCATCCTAATACCCTCATATGTTTTTCTCTATTCCATAGATACTCCTTTTACCCTACCCAAAGCCTAAAAAAGAAGATGGTTGAGAGCATGGTTAGGATAAATTATAGACCTGGAGGACCACAGATAGGGAAATGAATTACTCAGGTTTTTCTTCTTCCTTTTCATGCCTACTGCCACAGCTGACCCAGAAGTACTATGTCTGATTAGATTCTTTTCCACACTAGAGTTTGTCTAGGAAAGATTCTCTCTGCTTAGAATTCCAAAGCTCTTCCAGAGACCTGCTTTCAAAGGCATATTATAAGCTGAAAGTGAAACATTCTTTTACCACCATATAGTAGTGGTTCTCTGCCTCATGCTTAGGTCTGTGTCCTCTATGATATTCAAATTATATGGTAGACTGGGTACTAGGTAAGGGACAGTACAGCTGCACTGAAGCCACCTTGAACCAAAGCAGGATGCCATTTCTTTACCAGTCTGTATCTATTGGTAAGCCATGTGAGAAGTCTTCCAGAATCAGGCAAAGACAGGTAAAGGATTTGATACAGATGTTTTTACCTGGATTCCCAAGGGCAATTCAAGGCCATTCTGTACAGAAGGGGACCTTTTAGAGTGAATGAGTCATTGCTTAGCTAGCTAAGAAATCATTGCATATTCAGGAGGCAAGTCATGAAGAAGAAGAAAGGCAAATGGAATCAGACCGGTAGAACAGGCATTTTAATTTGTATCCAAAATGTCCCAGAGAAGGGCCAGCCATCTGTTCTGAGGTTAAGCAACACAAAAGGGCTTATGTTCAGAGTACTATACTAGACACTATTGGGAGAAACAAACTTCTTTCTTTTTAAAAAAATTTTAATGGCCCTTAGCAGTGTGAATCAAGTTAGAGAACAGCCTCTTGACAAATGCAAAATAATATAACAAAGACTGGATATGTAAGCATTGGTAGAATAAAAGGAATTTAAAAATCATGAAACAATTATTTTTGCATATGATTAATTTAATCATAAAATGTGAAGTCAGGGTTAGACGCAGTGACTCACACCAGTGATCCTAGCACTCTAGGAGGCCAAGGTGGCTAGATTATTTCAGCTCAGGAGTTCAAAACCAGGCTGAGCAATAGCAAAGCCCTGTCACTATTAAAAATAGAAAAACTAGGCAGACATGGTGGCACATGCCTGTAGTCCCAGCCACTTGGGAGGCTGAGGCCAGAGGATCACTTGAGCCCACGAGTTTGAGGCTGCTGTGAGCTCTGATGACACTATAGCATTCTACCCAGGTCAACAGAGTGAGACTCTGTCTCAAAAAAAAGTAAGGTGAGAGTGCTTCCAATACCTTCAATGTTTCGCAATCCTCTTCTCCCAGGTGCCTATTAAGGCCTGTACATAAAAGAAGAAAACCATATTCCTCTTTGTTTTCCCTGCTCCTCAGTCTCCTAATGAGCAAGCTGCCAGCTGTAGACCAATGCTGCCAGCTGTAGGCCAAACATACCCATCGGCTTTCCTCCGTCTCTTAGCATATCTTACTTGGTTGTTCCCTTTCTCTCCCTACCTCCAACCATTCCGGGTTTCTCTGTATAAATTGGCTGCTTTATTCTTCCTTTTCGGGACCCATTTTGTTACCTAGCAAACACGTCCCCAGTGGTCTTTATTTCTTAACCTAATGACATGGTGATTTGATGTTATTACTGAACATTTATATTGAATAAATATTTTGGAGCAAAAATGCACCCCAGAACTGCAGAACAGTGTCCCATAAGAAAAACCTATGATTTTATTTCTTAAGTATTCTCATTGCAAACATAGTTTCTCCTGAGTCCAAGCAAATGTCCCCCACGACCTAAGTGAGTGGGACTCTGGACTTGCAGAAAAAGCCTTTAACATGTTAGGTGACTTTGACATTCACTGGCAGACTTAAATAAACTTGTTCCCTAAACTGCAAAGATATTTATCCTAAGAGTTAGTAACAGACATCAGTATTCTATATTTAGGAATTTTATCTTCAACTTATCAAAAAAGATGGCCTGATTTTCTGGTCATACTTCACACCAGACTGGCTAGACTGGCTTTGTGACTATTTAGAAACAAATCCCCTCTAAGAAAATAAAGAGAAAAAACTCATTCAAGATGATTACTTTGAAACAGCAAGACTCTTGTTTATTTCTGATGATAGAAGCTTTAGTCTCAAAAAGAAAATGTTCCTACTGGACCTAGAGTTCCCTCCCCCCATTTTGAAAAATGTAATACCTCATTATCGGTTTGCTTATTTCCTGTTATTTGTTTGAGTTTTCCTTTAAAAATCAACACAAACTTAAATTAATTTTCATTAGGGATTCCTTGGGATGAATGAGTGGAGACAACCTGGGATTTTATAAAGCACAATACAGAAACCTTGAGGCAGGAGACCTAAATTTTAGCCCCAAGCTATATGACTTCAAAAAGTCAATCTCTCTGCATCTCCATTTCCTGAACCATAAAATGAATGTGTTGAATATGATGGGCTTTTCAAGGTCCAATAGGCTGTGTTTCCCCCAAACTGTGAAAAACAAGGTAAGAAATTCAATTCAAGAAATACTGATTGCATCCTGAGCCATTTTGCCATACCCAGTGCTAGATATGGTGAGGAGAAAAAGGCATGTCTTCCCTGCTAAAGATGCTTTCAATCTAGTAGGGAGATAAGGCAATGCAATAATTCCAGAAGGCAGAATATAATAAGTATCTAAAAACGTATAATTCAACTTTCCTGCTTTCTCAGATTGCCAGGCTACTGACCATCATTGAATGTTTCTTAGCTCACTGAGACGTTTGCAAACCTCAGCATCAGTGAGCTTTGCTGAGACTTAGAGACAGAGATGATGGGAAGATTGAGATACTATGCCCTAAGGGCAGGACACAGCTTGGAAGTTTATCATTTACCTCTATCCTTAGAGCACAAAACAACCAATGTCCCCATTAATAGGAATTTCTGGTTGATTAAAGCTGTGCCATACATACGTATATAAATGAATATCAAATCAGCCCTTCTGGAAAATGCCTGGGGAAAATTCCTATTAATTAAGGGCTTCTAGCAGTTGGATTCTGATTAACTGAGATTTGTTTGTTCATCACAAGCCTATCATAAGTTTCTCATTATAGCCACATCCACTGTTATACTCCTGTTCAGATCCAGTATATAGTGTAGATTGCAGTAAGGATTTATTAAATCAAGACCGTCTCTCCTACCCATTAAAACCAGCATTTTAGGATTAAGGCTAGTATCTTATTCCACAATTATAAAACTGTGAATTGATTCAAATGGAACAATAAAACTGATGCAAATATCCCCTTTGGCTTGAGTCAATCCCATCATGTAAGTCAAGTGAGATCTCAGATCTGTTCCTTAAAATAAATGGAAAGAAAGGAAATATTAACCATGCATAGCTATTTTATCCCTCCACAAGCAATGAATGAGCACCCTGACACCTCTCTTGCTTTGTATGGTTTATACCAGGGGTCTTGAAACTTTTTAAACAGGGGGCCAGCCAGTTCACTGTCCCTCAGACCGTTGGAAGGCTGGACTGCAGGCCCTGGGACGAGTCAGCTGCTAAGCAGGACAGGCAGCGGCAGCAAAAACACCTGGTGGGCCGGATAAATGTTTTAGGCGGGCTGCATATGGCCCGTGGGCTGTAGTTTGAGGACGCCTGGTTTATACCATGAATCAGCTTGGGGTGATTGGTGATAATTATTGTCATGTAACTAGGAGTGGAGCTAAAGTAGAAGAGATTCATAGTCAGACACCACTAGCCTATCTCTCTCATGTCAGAGAACTGAAAATTGACAAAGTTTTATGGTTTAGAAACACTGACTTGTAAACATTAACTTTTTTTTAAATTATCATCCACCTTTATTAAGAGATTTTCCCAGATTAAGAGCAAGAAAAATATAGCAATCAGAAGGTTCATCACATAGCTCGTTGATTACAGGAGTCCTGTCCAAGATTGTAACAGATGCTATAATAAACAGTTTCATGAGGGCTGCAAGAACCATAGTTTACAACAGCAACACAAAAACTAGTTATTGTTCAAGCTCACATCACCACAGGACCCTGTGTTTAAAATAATCTAAACCCTGGGCTCCCCTACAGAGAAGCACCAAGCAGATACAAAATAGTAGTACCAAAAAATAAAATAAAATGTGAAGACTCAAGTTGTTTATTACACTAACATTGAAGGCAAAGGCCATTGATTGATCCATATGACGGTCTGAACTTTGATGAGACTGAATGTGGGAAACAGCCCCCGATCAGTTTGATATCATAGTTACCAACCAACCAACCACCTGGACCTTCCATTCAAATTAATCTCATCCTCATTGGGACAGTTGGGATTTGATACGGTCAGACTGTCTCTGCCCAAAGGTTATGGCAAGTGGAGGACACCAGGGCATGGGCCAGGGCTAGAGCTTGGGGTGATTGGTGATAATTATTGTCATGTAACTAGGAGTGGAGCTAAAGTAGAAGAGATTCATAGTCAGACACCACTATTCTATCTCTGACATTTTTTAAATACCTATACCTACCCAATAGCCTCCTGAATATACACATATCACCACCACCCTCCCCTAAAGAAGATTAATGACTGACGAAATATATTCTGAAGGAATCCAACATTGGGACAAAGATTAGAAATCTGGCTACGTTTTATATCAAGGTCATTGTGTGACCTTACCCAGCCACTTCACTTTTCATTTTCTTAGGAACTTCAGCCATAAAATATAAAAATCTTTCCCTAGGATGACGTTAGGATGAATCAGGCAATTTCTCTAAGGCATTCGAAGCTCCTCAGAGAGGGCAAGTCCACAAATACAAGGCATTATAATTAGAATCCCTGCACTTCATTTCTTCAGGGGAAGAAAATGAATAAAAAAGGAACGCGTGGTCACTGACCCTGAGAACTCACAAAGCATTTAAGCTCCTCATCTGAGGCAGGTCTCAAGAGAGGGAAACTGACCTGGTGGAGTCAGAGAAAAGTTCAGCGAAGCTCTTTTGCACAGGCTAGGGAAGTGGTTAGGACGTGTTTCCAGGACATTAGAAGCCTTTCTGTTTTTCTTTGACAGTATGATGTTACTTCACTATGATCATCATAAAGCTTTAGATTTGTGAGTACCACCGAGAGAAGAGCAAGTACTCTGATGATAGTTTTGGAGGCCAAACAGGTCTTGCCCATCATAGTGGGATTAACTGGTTATTACATAGGGTAGTATATTCAAACTTAAATGATTTAGCTGAAATTGTTTTTCATACCTTTAATTGTCTCCATACCAGAAAGCCTACCCTAAGTAAAACTGTATTATTATCGAGGACAGACAGGAAAGGGAAGTGCCTCTCGGTGTTCAATGTTGGCAGCCAATGTGCCCACCCATCGTACAAATGAGGAACACAGAAAAGGGATAACTGGGTGAACTGATTTGCAAATCAGAACCTGAAGGTGATGTTATTTAAAAGACACATACACTTGCTGAGGTGAATGAGAGAGAAGAACCAAAATAGAGTGTGACCTCAGTAGTACTGTGTCTTGGATTAAGAGAGAAGGATCCAGGGACATTGAAGCAGTAGACAAGGCAAAGAAGATACTATAGAAAGCTTCTTAATGGCCACTTTTAAGTGCCTTGCCATCACTGCTACCTCTTCAACAGCCCTGAGAGTCCTTTTCATTTCTCTTGACCTATTTCAAACTACTGCTTGTGCTTAACTGGAGAATCTTCTACTCAATAAATTACTCCTCCCCCCTTTTCCTTGGCCAGTAGAAAATCAATTGTTGCTTGACAGACTGCTTGATTGCAATTTTCTCAAAGCACAAAGGAAATAAATGCACCTTATTTTTACACACATTAACTTAATTTTCGTCTTACCCACTCAAGCACAATCTCTCAAACTCTGACCCAAGCCCTATACTATTTGGTGTCCATGGCAACCACCGGCAACCATCAGAAACCACTCAGAGAGAATTGCAAGGAGGGCCAAGCAAGTGCATCTCCCAACAGAGTCATTAGCTCTACTGCATTAGCCACATCAATAACAGGTGGCAGTGGGCCCGTCCCTGAATACCAGGGCATTTTTTTTTTCATCAGGAGGAAGTTGTTCATGTCTCTTTCCCAAGGGGAGAAAGTTGGGTGTGGCTACTTCTCACACCCAACTTATTGAAGATAAAGTGCTAAGTATACATAATTGGAACTAAGTAAGAGGACATTGTTTTTGGTCTGAGAAAACTTCCCAATGGTATGTTTTCCCAGTGACTGTGTCATCTGCAGGCTCCACCACAGCACCCTGCTTGCTAAAGTACAGCTAATGATCTTAAACCTTCCAAAAGTCAGTACACATGAAATCCTAGGCACTTTCTTCTGTGGTTCTTACCACTCAGTGATCTGCAACTCATACTCTTAACTTACCCATGTCAAGAATGTATGCGTAACAACAAAATTATATATATTTTTTAAAAAGAACTACATTAATAATGGTCCAGCTACTAGAGGGTTTATGAGCCAATAAAAAATGGTATGGCTCCTCCAAATATTGAGAAAGCTGCTCAGTCTGCAAACTGTTCTCATGAGTTATATGTTATTTGCTTTGCTCAACGCTTAGCTGAAGAGTTGTCAAATGGAGATGAATTTCCCTTTACTATACTCTAGAGCAGTGTTTTTCAACCTTTTTATCTCACAGCACACTTGAACCTATAGTTGAACTTCCGTGGCACATCTAAATTCTAGGGATTAGGGGAAAAAAAGAGTAACAAAAAGAATATAGTTATTGTGCTTTGAACTTCTTTTTAAAATAATCAATGATCTTTAAAAAATTTCACAGCACGCCAGTTGAAAATCAGTGCTCTAGGGGAAGATGAGGATGGTTCATGAGGATGGTTCATGGGAATGGTTCTCTTTGCAATCTCATGCCACAGACTCTGACATGTCTAACACAGACTCTCTGCATAAAAAGGACCAGCTCAGACTTGGTTCTTTGTGAAAACTGAAAAGGACTCGTTACTCAAGCATACTCTGCATAGAATCTACATAAATAGGAAGAATATTTGAAGTTGGAGAAACAAGTGAATGGCTTTGTCTTGTCAACTATGTGTAAAAATAAAACAGAAGGATATTATGTACAGTCATTTTCAGAAGATGCAGAAACGTAAGGAAATGGTTTCAAGCTCTCCTTGAAAGCAACACAGCATTCTTATTCATGCTGCTACTCTCAGTAGTCCTGGATGAGAACATGGTTCCAGCCTTTAATGAGCTCGTAGTTTACTAGAGAAGCAGCCAAGTAAACAGATGATTATGATCTAGTATGAAAAGTGCAGTGGCAGAAGGGAACCCAGATCCTAACAGAATGCAGAAGAAACATGCCCAACTCAGCCTGACTCAGATCAGAGATTGCTTTCTCCTGACTGGTTGAACTGAGTATTCAAGGACCTATCAAAGTTCATCTGACTTGGTGGGAGGGGGTGGACATGTCTATATTTTCATAGGTATGAATGGTGGAAACTTGATTCCAATGAAAAATGGGTTATACTGGCCAGAACACAACTCACCTTTCACATGACCTTTGGATCCTCGAGCAACAGACTTTTTCTGCCAGCCAATACAGTAACATGGTGTGTGAAATGAGAAGATTCTGTTTAGGTATTAAATCACCCCTTTTATATTACAATAAAGAAACTGAGGTTGCTGAGTGACTGACATACATAATGACCACACAACTAGTGAGTGAAACAGCAAGGATTTAAACACAGATATGGCTGCGATGCCCATCCTCTTGGGGCCATACCACCCAGGATTATGCGATTCCAATACATGGAACAAACAGACATCTATGATGAGTTCCCCTAAATAGGTCACCTGTCTTATCACCCACATTTTACCTCCTACCCAGCTTCATGGAATTATTGTTTATATAACAGTAGTCTGTTCACATGAAAGACTACTATGCCATGAAGATAAAAATTCAAATTAGTATCACTTCCTATCTTGCTACCCACTTTTTGGAGCCCTTTCCTTTTTCATCATTCACAAATATGTCTGCCTCCAGGACACTGTACCGAATGATGTACACTCTAAGCAGTATGAAATCAGGGTTCTGCCCTGAAGGACTTCCAATCCAGGGCACATACCCAAGTTAGGCAAATAATTAGTAGACTGAAGGAAAGATAAAAGGTAGAAATCAAATAGGAATTCACAGGAGGGAGTCATCACTGGACAACTGAACTTCATAAGGGTGGGGTTTTTTGTTCTGTTCTGTTTTGTTTTGTTTTGTTAACTGCTCTATTCCCCAGTGTCTACAATAAATAGCTTAGAGCCTAATAATTACTCAATAAACATTTGTTGAAATGGACTAAATAAACTTCTTGGGTTTTTTATGGGAAAAACTCCTGATATTTGGAAGCTAATTCCCAGTCCTGTATGCACTGAATATTGTAGCTTTTACTCATGGTACAAAAGAGGAGCTTTTCTAAGGAGATCTGTAGAAATGACTATTCAGCCTATGACTTATACATTTGCAAAATCCTACCAAAACTATCTTCTCCACCCTGCCGCAAATAGGTGTTTCCCAGTGATGAAAGGGAATGGGAAGCCAGAGCGTTTCGTTTGTTTATTTGTACATTATGACCTCACATTCTTTTTAGCAAAGGGCACAGCCCTTAGATGGCAATGCAGTTCTGGGAAATACAACTCCATTATTTGCTTGGCTCATCTAACAAGGTAGAACACAGACTCTGATTTAAGCAAACTCCTGTAATGAGTTTTGGTTCAAGCTGGAAGATAAACAGTTGTGATTACTGTTAGTAGGCACAGGTGGTAAATCTCTGTTTTAAAGGCCTATACTCCTTTAAGAGGGACTCAAATAGGTATCAGAATACAATTCCTTTAAAAAGTGGAATGGGAGGGGGAAAGCAGTTTAAAATGTAGTTATTTTGTGCCTCCTGGGTGGTCAAATTCTTAGTCTTCTAATGCTTTTCACTGATTTTTTTTTCACTTATTTCATTTTACCCTTGCATAAATTCATAGTACTTTTGGCTTTCAGGGCCTGGGAAGAGATGGACAGTTAGAATCTATCAGAACAGTGAAGGAAAATCCAAGTATTCATCTAAAAGGGAGGATAAAGCCATCTTGCTCTCACTGTGACTTACACTAACCTTGTGGTACCATCATGCTACGCCAGCACATAATTTTAAGCAAAAGATTTATATTAACACAAATGGAGAAGTATCCAATTTTCTAATAAAAAAATGCCACATTTGTGTGTTCTCTGACTTCTCCCAAAAGCTTACAAAGTCAAAATCATTTTCAACTCTGTGGGTGCACCTAAGAAATGAGAACATCAGGCACCACCACGTAGATGTAGTGGCGAACATATGCCCACTGTGATCCTTTCACCTTCTCAGAGGTATAGTTCAGAAGGTATATGGCTTATGGTAGAGTCTCGGGAAAAAATAAAGAGGCCACACCAAGAGCAGGCTTATGCACGAAATCAAACATCTTTGATTAGGAAACTGATTAAAGCAAGATACATACTGCCTTGTAGCGCTTTCCATAATTTTTCAATACTTTTCCACAAAATATCTCCTTCAATCCTCTAAGGTAGGTAGGACTAATAGTGGGTTTTTTCTTTTTCCCCATTTCGTAGAAGAGAAACAGATAGATGAAGGTTAAATAACCGGCCAAAGACCACGTGGTTAAAAATGCTGAATTCTATTCCTTATTTCCTAAAGAGCTAGGCCCATTTTATGTGCCACATCTAAAAGGATGCATTTGGCAAGGCAGCAGTGAAACACTTGTTATACAACATTAACTATGCCCTGCCCCAATCAGCTCCCCTGCTCTTGAAAGGTATGGCTAATAACCTTTACTTTGGGTTTGGGCATTTCTCTTTCCTCCTTCCCCACTCTGTTTCCTGAAAGAACAATTAAGATCCATCTGGGACTAATTATAGCGATTCTTGAATTTGAACTTGTAGCCATTACCCAATTGAGGTCACTTATTTTAAATTAACTTGGCTGGTCAGAACACAGGTTTGGTTATCTTCAGAGCCCAGTGCAAAGAGGCACCAGCTCACTCAGACTTTTAATTAACTAGCTAAATAACCTGCACTGTGACAAGCTGCCTATAATTTGATGGAGTCATTCATTTGCATTCAGACAAGGATCAAAATACATTGTCAGGACTTCAGGGACTGAATCCTAGAAACCTTCACACACTCCCTTGTTCAAGGCTGTAAGCCACTTCCCTTTGGTTCCCTCTAATTATTTTTCCTGTGCTTTTGTTCTGATTATCCAACATTCATCACAAGTGCAGCTTGTGATTAAACAATGACAACTTATGTCATGCGCTGATAGGGAATTGAAAATTGGAGTCATGATCGTATGAACCAAGCACAAAGCTTTGCAAAATAATTAGGGGAAACCAAAGGAAGATTCCCAGGATACTCAGAAACAAAGGAAAATTTCCAAGGATTCAAGCCACAACCGCTCCCCACTTAGGTAATAATACATAATACCAGTAGGTATTCAGTCTTTGTTGAATTGGCTTCGTGGTGGTAGCTGACCATCCCACATAATGAGGCTAATTCTTATCGTCAGCAATTATTACAGCTGCTAACCCTTAGTAACTGGGCTCTTGAATCAGAATAATCTGATTTTCCCTTCAAGCTCTATCATTTTCTGCCTGCAAAACCTTAGGCAATTTAACCAACTTCTCTGTGCCGTAATTTACTAACCTGGTATATAAAATTAATAGTAGTTCTTACCTCAAAGGATGGTAGTGAGCCTTCCATGAGGTGCAATATGCAAACAAAATCATTTAACACCATGATGTATACACAAGGGTCTAATAAATGTCGACTCATGTTTGTCTTATGTCCTGCGACCAGCCCCTTTATCCAGGACATCTTTCCACCTGCAATCCTCTCTTCCTTTCTCCCTGCCAATCCCCCCTCCAATCATTCAAAACCTATTTTATTTATTTATTTATTTATTTATTTATTTATTTATTTAGAGACGGAGCCTCAAGCTATCCCCCTGGGTAGAGTGCCATGGCATCACAGCTCATAGCAACCTCCAACTCCTGGGCTCAAGCGAGTCTCCTGCCTCAGCCT
>CAUYQV010194740.1:0-13041 GCA_963574575.1 Galagoides demidoff | reverse complement strand
GGTATCCAGACTAAGTAGAATGATTTTGAAGTATTTCTGTTTCTACTGTTTATAAGACTTGGCATGATCTGGTTTTTTGTTTTTTAGAAATTATTTTTTACTTTTATTTATATATATGTTAGTCATCTTTTTTTTTTTTTTTTAGACTTTGGTAAAAACATAATAAGGAAAAAATTTGTTTGCTATTTGTATTTTGTCTTGTATATTCTGTAATAAACAAGTAGTAAATTATTATGTATTCAAAAAAATTGCACAGCTCTTGTTAAAGCTATATTGATATGTACTTTCTATTTTGGCTGCTAGGTCAGAAATCTTTCAAATTTTTTTCAGCAAATATTTATTGAACACCTCTTATGTATCAGACCTTGTTTTATTTTTTTTCATTTTGAGATAGACTCTCACTTTTATTTTTTATTTTTATAGAATGATCATTTATTTAGGGAAAAAACCTTAACTTCATGTTTATAATGCTCAGTCTCCTTTTACATGATATATTTTATTTTTGTACAATATTTGACAGAGTCTTACTTTATTGCCCACAGCAGAATGCTGTAGCATCATAGCTCACAGCAATCTCGGACTCTTGGGCTCAAGTGATTTTCTTGCTTCAGTCTCCCAAGTAGCTGGGACTACAGGTGCCTGCCACAATGCCCGGCTATTATTAGAGACAGGGTCTCGCTCTAGCTCAGGCTGGTCTTGAACCTGTGAGCTCAGGCAGTCCACCCACCTTGGTCTCCCGAAGTGCTGGGATTACAGGCATGAGCCACCGTGCCCAGCTTCAGACCTTGTTTTAGACACTGGGCATATAACAGTGAACAAAACAGAAAGTTCCTGTCTTCAAGGAACATATATTCTAGCAGGGGTGATGGAAGACAAACAATGGAAAAATAAACCTGTTTCTGATAAGATAACTAGTGAAAGAGAAAGCCAAGTAGATGTGTACACAGTAGAGCGAACTGCAAGTGTTAAGGCCCTCAGGGAGAAGTATATACTTGGCACGTTTGAAATACAAACAGCAGTGAACCACTATGGTTGGAGCAGAGTGAGTGAAGGGAAGAGCAAGTAGGGTATAAGATCAGAAAGGTAAAAGGAAGAGGGGGTTGCAGACAGATCACATATGGTCTTATAGGTCAGTGGAAGGACTTTGGTGTCCAAGAGAGATGGGAAATCTTTGGAGAGTTTGGGCAGAGGAATGGCTTAATCTGATTTACATTTAATTGAGGCCCTCTCTGTGCTATGTTGAGAGTAGATTAGGGGTGCAGCATTGGGGTGGGCAGGGTAGAAGCTGGGGAAACAGTTAGGCTGTTGCAGTGATGTAGGAGAGAGATGTTGAAGATGATGGTGGTAGTGGTAGACGTAGTAGGAAGTGCTTGGATTCAGAATATATATATATAGGTTTTTTTTTTTGTTTTTTTTTTTGAGACAGAGCCTCAAGCTGCGCCCTGGGTAGAGTGCTGTGGCATCACAGCTCACAGCAACCTCTGACTCCTGGGCTCAAGCGAGTCTCCTGCTTCCACCCTCCCAAGTAGCTGGGACCACAGGTACCCACCACAATGTCCAGCTATTTTTTGGTTGCAGCCATCATTGTTCTTTGGCGGGCCCAGGCTGGATTCGAACCCACCACCTTAGATGTATATGAGCCACAGGCACCAAGCCAGAGTATATTATTATTATTATTATTTTTAGAGACAGAGTCTTATTTTGTCACTTTGGTAGAGTGCCAGTGCCCTACCCATTGAGCCACAGGTACCGCCCAGAATATATTCTGAAGGCAGAGAGTCAGGAAGACTTTTTAATGGATCAGATTATCACAGAAGTGTGAGAGAAAGATGAGAATCAAGGATAACTCTAAGGTTTTGACTTGAGTAGTTATAAAAGTCGTTACCCATTTCTGAGATATTGCCATTGTGGGAAAATTACGTTTGGTAGAGGGAACACATCAAGAGTTTAGTTCTGGGCATTTTAAGTTTGGGATGTCTATTAGACATCCAGGTAGAGATGTCACATAAGCAATTGTTTAGACTGGTCTAGAGTTCAAGAAAGAGGACCTGGCTGATAACTTTGAGAGTCATCAGAGAATAGATAGTATTTAAAAGCCATGAGGCTGAATGGAAGAGAGTAATTATAAATACAAAAGCAAAATGAGCCATGGTTGCTGTAGTTGTCATCAGGGAAAACTAGCAGAAGGTACTAGTGGCCAGAGAGGTAGGAGAAAGATGAGGAGAAATATGTGTTCTGGAAGCCAGATGAGGAAGATTGTACATAGGAACAAGGAAGATGGGACCTACTGTGTGAGATGCTGCTGATAGGTCAAAGTGGGGTCAAGATAAGAATCAGCTGTTGGACTTAGCACCATTTTTACGAGTAATTGTATTTGACAAACACCAAGTAGCTAAAGCTTACTTATTTTTAGTGTGGTTTACAGTCAGTAATCTAGAGTTCTCAGCCCTGATACCTGAACAAAGAACATCATGAGAGAGTTGCATAATTGTACTACAAGGTTCTGAACACCTTAGTTTTTTCTCCTGCTTTTTTTGGAAGCATTTTATTTTATTTTATTTTTGTTTTTTAGAGATAGAGTCTCACTTTGTCGTCCTCAGTAGTGCGCTGTGGTATGACAGCTCACAGCAACCTCTAGCTCTTGGGCATAGACAATGCTCTTGCCTTAGCCTCTGGAGCAGGTGGGACTACAGGCACCTGCCACAATGCCCAGCTATTTTTTTATTTTCTTTGTTGCAGTTTGGCTGGGGCCGGGTTTGAACCTGCCACCCTCGGTATATGGGGCTGGTGCCCTACTCGCTGAGCCACAGGTGCTGCCCAGGGACCCATTTTATACTGAAATGCTAGTGAGTAGAGGTTTGAATACTGCTCTGAGAGGAGGAATGTCTGCTGATCACAAACTGGCTTTTAATTTACTTTGGGATGCTGTCCTTTTCTTTTCTTTTTCTGTTTCTTTTTCTTTTTTTTTTTGTGAGATGGAGTTTCAAGCTATTGCCCTGGGTAGAGTGCTGTAACATCACAGCTCACAGCAACCTCAAACTCTTGAGCTTAAGTGATTCTTTTGTCTCAGCCTCCCAAGTAGCTGGGACTACAAGCGCCCACCACAACACCCAGCTATTTTTTGGTTGCAGTTGTCATTGTTGCTTAGCAGACCCGGGCCAGGTTCAAACCTGCCACCCTATATGTATGTGGCTGGCGCCCTTGCTGATTGAGCCATGGGCACTGCCTGTCCCTTTTTCTCTTTTGAAACGGAGTCTCAAGCTGTTACCCTGGGTAAAGTGCTGTGGCATTGTAGCTCACAGCAACCTCCAACTCAGGCTCAAATGATCCTCTTGCCTCAGTTTTTTATTTTTAGTAGAGACAGGGTCTCACTTTTTGCTCAGGTTGGTCTTGAACCTGTGAGCTCAAGCACTCTGCCTCAGCCTCCCAGAGTGATAGGATTACAGGTGTGAATCCTCATGCCTGGTCTTTTTTTTTTGCAATTTTTGGCCAGGGCCAGGTTTGAACCTGCCACCATTGGTATATGAGGCCAGCACCCTACTCCTTTGAGCCACAGGCACCACTTGCTCTGCCTAGGCTGGAATGCAGTGACATGATCATAGCTCACTACAACCTGGAACACTGGGTTTAAATGATCCTTCCACCTCAGCCTCCTGAGTAACTAAGACTACAGGCGGGCTCAGCACCTATGGCTCAAGCGGCTTGGGCGCCAGCCACATACACCTAAGGTGGAGGGTTCAAATCTAGCCTGGACCCACCAAAACAACAATGATGGCTGCAACCAAAAAATAGCCGGGCGCTGTGGCAGGCGCCTGTGGTCCCAGCTACTTGGGAGACTGAGGCAGGAGACTGACTTGAGCCCAGGAGTTGGAGGTTGCTGTGAGCTGTGATGCCACAGCTCTCTGCCTAGGGGGATAGCTTGAGGCTCTGTCTCAAAAAAAAAAAAAAAGACTACAGGATACACCATCATGCTTGGCTAATTTTTTAATTTTTTGTAGAGACAGGGTCTTGCTATGTTGCTCGGGCTGCTCTCAACTCCTGGTCTAAAGTGATCCTCCCTCCTTGGCCTCTCAAAATGCTAGGATTATAGATATATGCCACCTCGCCTGGGCTGTTTTTTCATTACCGAATTACCAATGTCTGTAGTTTCTTTTTTTTTTTTTCACAATGAGAATGACATTATTCAGGACCATCAATAATATATGTAGTAAGGACTACTATAATGCAGTCTTACACTGGAGGAAAAAGATTGGGCTCAAATCCAAATACAGCATAGGCAAGTAGGGACTGCTAGCTAGGGAGCAGAGTGTGAGGATCAGTCAATAGATTCCCAATATCAAGTGATTGTTTTGTTTGTTTGTTTGTTTTCCTCCCCCACCCCCCTTTTAACAATTTTTTTTCCAATATCAGTGTTTTTATCATAATAATCCTGGTTACTTTGGCCATCTGGTGACTGTAGTGATATTCAGCACTTTTTCTAGGATGAATTCACAAATGTAATTGGCAGACCTTATAGAATGACAGCTCTGGTGGCCATCTCAGAAAAAGAATTCTAGGCATGGCTCCATAGCACAGTGGTTACAGCGCCAGCCACGTACAGCAGGTTCAAACCTGGCCTGGACCAGCTAAACAACTGCAACAAAAATAGCCAGGTGTTGTGGCAGGCACCTGTAGTCCCAGCTACTTGGGAAGCTGAGGCGAGAGAATTGCGTAAGCCCAAGAATTCGAGGTTGCTATGAGCTGTGACGCCATGGCACATAGGCCACTACCATAGGCAACATAGTGAGACTCTGTCTCAAAAAAAATAAAGGAATTCCAAAATCGCTTTGAAGGCACTGGTGTCAGTGCCTAGCTTCCCAAAGGGAGTACCTTGAAAGTGACCATAGTGATTTCAGGTGATTATTTGATTGTCTTCATGTCTTCTGCTAGACTGTACATTCTATGTGGGCAAAAAATGTATATTTTATTCACCAAAGTATCCTGTACTTTGTCTAGCCCTGGCCCAGATAAATGCTTACTAAGTATTTGTAATGAATCAAATTGCATAAATTATAGGTATCATTTTATATACACAAACAACTAAAACACAGACATTAACTTAACTAATGTCACAATCTGTTTTAAAATTATGGCTCAGCACCTGTGGCTCAAGTGGCTAAGGCGCCAGTCACATGCACCTAAGGTGGTGGGTTCGAATCCAGCCCGGGCCCACCAAACAACCAAAAAATAAAAAAAAAAACTTAAAAAAATTTATATCAAAGGCCTATCTCAATTAGTAAGTGGGGTCTTGACCTCACCTCTGGCCACTGTGCTTTAGTTTGGCATATGAACATGTTATATTAGGATAAAATTTCTAAAAACAATTTATCCACAGAAAAAAATCTAATTCTCTTAACAGGTCTCTTGACACTGGCCTTTTGGAATGTAAGGACAGAGGGTTGCAGCAAAGTCTGTGGAGGCATCTCTGAGGAGAGAGAGTTTGCCTTAAGGATACAGAGCTCTGGGAGACTGCTTCTGCTGGGTGTGGGGCTGGTTCTATGACTAGCCTCACGGTTAATGGCTTTTAGGGTGCCGTGGGGGCTGGGCACAGAATGAGGGCTTGCCACCTGTTGGGTGTGCCAAGCTTTATTGCCCAACCTGTATAGCTACAAACTGATACACACTATTTCTCTACTTATACCTGTCATGAAATTTGCTTGTCTAATGTGATCAGAGAAGACTACAAATGTCTGCCACCATGCTGGGCTAGTTTTTCTACTCTTGCTAGGCTGGTCTTGAACTCGTTAGCTCAGGTAATCCAACTACCTCAGCCTCTCAGAGTGTTAGGATTACAGGCAGGAGCCACCACAACTGGCCTTTTCTTTTCTTTTTTTTTTTTTAATTGATTTGGGGGGTTTTTTGTTTGTTTGTTTGTTTTGGGGGGGTTCTTTCTTTCTTTCTTTCTTTCTTTTTTTTTTAGAGACAGAGTCTCACTTTATTGCCCTTGGTAGAGTGTCGTGGTGTCACAGCGCAAAGCCACTTCTAACTCCTAGGTTTAGGCGATTCTCTTGCCTCAGCCTCCCAATAGCTGGGAATACAGGTGCCCACCATGACACCTGGCTTTTTTTTTCTATTTTTATTTTATTTTATATATTTTTTATTGAGACAGTCTCACTTTGTAACCCTTTGTAGAATGTCGTGGTGTCATCATAGCTCACAGCAACCTCAAGCTCTTGGGCTCAAACAATTCTCTTGCCTCAGCTTCCTGAATAGCTGGGGCTACAGGTGCCCGCCACAACGCCTGGCTGGTCTTTTGTTTTAGCAGGCCTGAGCTGGGTTTGAACCTACCAGCCCCAGAGCATGTGGTAAGCAACCTAACCACTGAGATACAGGCACCCAACTTAATATTTTTATTTTATTTTTAAAAATTTTGTTCATTGGATCAGTGCCTGTGGCTCAATCAGCTAAGGCGCCAGCCACGTACACCTAAGGTGGCAGGTTTGAATCCCCAGCCCAGGCCCACCAAACAACAATGATGGCTGCAACCAAAAAATGGCTGGGCACCTGTGGTCCCAGCTACTTGGGAGGCAGAGGCAGGAGACTCGCTTGAGCCCAGGAGTTGGAGGTTGCTATGAGCTGTGATGCCATGGCACTCTACCAGGGGGATAGTGAGGCTCCGTCTCAAAAAAAAAATTTTTTTTGTTCATTTCTTTATTGAGACAGAGTCTCACTCTGTCGCCCTGGGTAGAATGCCATGGCATCATAGATCATAGCAACCTCAAACTCCTGGGCTTGAGCTATCCTCTTGCCTCAGCCTTCCAAGTAGCTGGGACTATAGGCACTCACCACCATGCCTGGCTAGTTTTTTCTGTTTTTAGTGGAGACAGGGTCTAGCTCTTGCTCAGGCTGATCTCTTGCTCAGGCTGGTATCAAACACCTGAGCTTAAGGCATCCACCTATCTCAGCATCACAGAGTGATAGGATTATAGGCAGGAACTGCTGCACCTGGCCTTGATTTGTTTTTCTAGAAGCTTTATGGTTCTAGTTTTTACATTTAGGTCACTAGCCATCTTGAATTAATTTTTATATTCACAGTGACAGAGAGTGATCAAGCTTGTTTACCAGATGGATAGCTAATTATTCCAACAGCAGTCTGTCTTGTTTTGTTTTGTTTTTGAGACAGAGTCTCACTCTATTGTGTCTGGTAGAGTGTAGTGCTATAAGCATAGCTCATTGCAACCTCAAGTTTCTGGGCTCAAGCAATCTTCCTGCTTCAGCCTCCTGAGTAGCTAGGACTATAGGCGCATACTACCACACCAGGCTAATTTTTTGTATTTCTGGTAGAAATGGGTCTTGCTTTTGCTCAGGCTGGTCTCAAACTCCTGAGCTCAAGCATTCCTCTCACCTTGGCCACCCAGAGGGCTAAATTGATAAGCATGAGCCACTGGACTTGGCCCCAACACCATTTCTTAAAAAGAATTTTTTTTTTGCAGCCTTTTGGCTGGGGCTGGGTTTGAACCCGCCACCTCCGGTATATGGGGCTGGCGCCCCACTCCTTGAGCCACAGGCACTGCCCCAAAATAATTTCCTTTTTTCATTGGATTTATTTAATACTTGACTGAAAATGAGTTTACTCACTTGTGTGGCTTGCAAGATAAAAACACTGTTAGAAGGCAGCAGGGCTCAAGCAATCTTCCTGCTTCAGCCTCCTGAGTAGAAGGAGGCTGTAGAAATTCCTTATTGCTCATTTTAAAAGGTTAGCACTGAAAAATAGAAAGCATATTTTGTAATTTAAGAACATGATAGTTCCAGGGCAAACTATTACAAATAGATTTTTTTTTCTTTTTTTGAGACAGAGTCTTATTATGCTGCCCTTGGTAGAGTGCTATGGCATCATAGCTCACAGCAACTTCAAACTCTTGGGCTCAAGCGATTCTCTTGCCTCAGCGCCCCCGAGTAGCTAGGACTACAGGCGCCCGCCACAATGCCTGGCTGTTTTAGAGGCGAGGTCTCTCTCTGGCTCAGGCTGGTCTCAAACTTGTGAGCTTAGGCAATCCACCCACCTCGGCCTCCCAAGTGCTGGGATTTTAGGCATGCAACACCGCACCCGGCTATAGATAGATTGTTAAATAGTTTGGATGGAAACACCCACTATCTATCCGTCTGTAAGTTTCTGAAGAGCTGGCTGCTTGTAATAGGTTCCACAGAGATGATTATAGAACAAGTAATGACTCCTGAAAAAACTTGCAGGCAGTCACAAGTATTCTTAAAGATATACTGAGAGGTACTTAAATAAAGAAAAACATGACAGAGACAACAACTATTCAACTCCTGTATTACATTTTTCTTTCATCAAAGACCTAGCTGGAAAGAGCAGGTGTGGGTAAGGTAGAATATCCAGTTCTCAATGCATTTAGTTCCTTGGTTCCTTTGAATTACATCCCAAGGGTCTGAGAATGCTACCAGCTAATCATGCTATACTCCATAAACTGTTGTCAATAAAGCTTGAGGCATTGTGGAGCAGAGGCAGGTGCCAGGTGTTATAAGATACATAACATTTGTCCCGGTTTTCAGAAGGTGGGGGGGAGAAATGCCAGCTGTGCTTGTTTGAGCCTGTTGCTGATGTTCCTCAGGACAGCACTAGAACATCTTATCAAACAAATGATCCCTGAGCACTTGAAAAAATGACTGGTGAACACTGGGTCTTCTAACATTTATGAAGGTCTGACTCTATGATCCTTGTTGGCGTTGAAGAGATCACAGTCAATTCTGACTGTGTGTGTTTAGTATTTACTAGATTGGTTGTTCCAGGGGAGTGGTGAATATAAATACTATTTATTTGGATATGAGCTATGCATATTGTTTTTTTGAGACGTAGTCTCACTATGTTGCCTTCAGTAGAGTGCCGTGGCATCATAGCTCTCAGCAACCTCAAGCTCTTGGGCTCAAACCATCCTCTTGTCTCAGCATACCAAGTAGCTGGGACTACAGGCACATTCTATCATGCCTAGCTAATTTTTCTATTTTTAGTAGAGACGGGGGTCTCGCTCTTCTTCATGCTGGTCTCAAATTCCTGAGCTCAAGGGATCCTCCCACCTCAGCCTCCCAGAGTGCTAGGATTATAGATATGAGCCACTGTGCCCAGCTGAGCCATGCATTTTTTGTTGCCTCTCATCCTATTGGGCAAAAGGAGAAATGAGAGCCAGTATAGTTATATGAAATTATAATGCGTTTACTTGAAACACCTAATCCAAAAAATGATAGAGGCCTTGGTTTCCTCATCTATAAGATGAAGATGATAGTAATAATGGTACCTACCTTGGGAATTTATAATAGTTAAATAAGATGCTGTCTGTCACACATAATGTCTTCTAAAAAACTGTTAGCTATTATTGGTTTGAATTGATGATGTAAACTTATCATTAGATTTGCAACTGACACAAAGCTGGTGGGGACAGTGAATAAATGTCCAAAATAATTTCAGTTAGTAAACAGCCCTTACAGTTAAACTAAATAAAATACATAAGAGGAAAAACTAAGAGTACTAAACTCTGGTTCAAAAAAACTGAAATTTGTACATCCATGTTCATAGCAGCCTTATTCATAATAGCTAAAATGTGGATGTAACCTAAGTGTCCACTAACAATGAATAAATAAGCAAAATGTGGTATGGATACACAATGGATTATTATTCAGGCACAAAAAGGAAGGAAATTTTTTTCTTTTCTTTTTTTTTTGCAGTTTTTGGCCAGGGCTGGGTTTGAACCTGCCACCTCCAGCATGTGGGGCCAGCACCCTACTCCTTTGAGCTATAGGCACCACCCAGGAAGGAAATTTTTTAAACTGTTTCAGGTTAATTGAGGGTACAAAGAATTAGTTTGCAATGTTTGCATTTATTAGGTAAAGTCCCCCTTATAATTGTGTCCCGTCCCCAAGGGGTATGCCATATACCCCAACATTGTGCCCATTACGTGGGGGCACACCCATCCCTTACCCTCCTCCCTTTGCCCCCTCCCTTGTTCCCCTGCCCTCTACCTTGAATTGATTTGATTTTTTCTCTTATGTGGGTGTGTATTAGATTGTCTCCAGGCTTCTTATTAGTATTGAGTACATTGGATTTGTGCTTCTCCATTCTTGTGATACTTTACTAAGAATAATGTGTTCCAACTCTATCCAGGTTCTTCATACTTCCTTCCAAAAATGTTCTATTAGGTTCGGCGCCTGTGGCTCAAGTGGCTAAGGCGCCAGCCACATACACCTGAGGTGGCTGGTTCAAATCCAGCCCAGGCCTGCCAAACAACAATGACGGCTGCAACCAAAAAATAGCCGGGCGTTGTAGCGGGTGCCTGTAGTCCCAGCTACTTGGGAGTCAGAGGCAGGAGAATCGCTTGAGCCCAGGAGTTGGAGGTTGCTGTGAGCTGTGATGCCATAGCACTCTACTTAGGGTGACAGCTTGAGGCTCTGTCTCAAAAAAAAAAAAAAATGTTCTATTAGTTTGTAGTCCCACCAACAGTGTAAAAGTGTTCCCTTCTCTCCACATCCACACCAGCATCTGCAGCTTTGAAACTTTGTGATGTGGGCTGTTCTCACTGGAGTTAGGTGATATCTCAGGGTGGTTTTGTTTTACATTTCTCTAATAATCAGGGATGATGAGCATTTTTCCAAATGTTTGTTAGCTATTCATCTATCTCCATCAGAGAAGGTCCTATTCATATCTCTTGCCCAGTGGTAGATGGGATTGTTTGCTCTTTTTATTGATTAATTTGAGTTCTGTGTGGATTCTAGTTATCAACTCTGTCAGACTTATACCCTACAAATATCTTTTCCCATTCTAAAAGTTGTCTTTTTGCTTTACTTGTATCCTCTTTCTGTGCAGAAACTTTTCAGCTTAATTAAGTCCCATTTCTTTATTTTTGTTGTTGGGATTGCCACTGATGTTTTTGTCATAATTTTCCCCAGTCCAACATCATCAAGAGTTTTTCCCACACTGTCTTCAAAGATTTTTCTCATTTCATGTCTTAGATTTAAATGTTTTATCCATCTTGAGTCAATTTTTGTACATGGTGAAAGATATTGGGTCTAGTTTCTTTTTCTTTTTCTCTTTTTTTTCTGAGAAGGAATGTCACTTTGTTGCCCTTGGTAGAGTGCTGTGGCATTATAGCTTGTAGCAACCCCTCAAACTCTTGAACTCATGTGATCCTCTTGCCTCAGTTTTTTTGTTTTTTGTTTTGAGACAGAGTCTCACTGTGTTGCCCTCATTAGAGTTCTATGGCATCACAGCTCACAGCAACCTCCAACTCTTGGGTTTAAGCAATTCTCTTGCCTTAGCCTCCCGAATAGCTTGGACTACAGGCACCTGCCACAATGCCTGGCTATTTTTTGGTTGCAGATGTCATTGTTTTAGCAGGCCTGGGCCAGGCTCAAACCCACCACCTTCGGTGTATGTGGCCAGTGCCCTACTCACTGAGCTACGGTGCCAAGCCAGTTTTTCAGTTTTAGTAGAGATAGGGTCTCACTCTTGCTCAGGCTGGTCTCAAACTCATAAGTGATCTACCCACCTCAGTCTCCCAGAATGCTAGGATTACAGGCTTGGGCTACCAAGCCCAGCCTACCAGTTTCAGTCTTTTACAAGTGGTTATCCAGTTCTCCTAGCACTATTTGTTGACTAGGGATTCTTTTCCCCACTGTATGGTTTTGTCTGGTTTATCAAAGATCACATGGCAACTAGAGACTGGTTTCATGTCTTGGATTTCTATTCTGTACCATATGTCTGTGTCTGTATTTTTGTGCCAATACCATGCTGTTTTGATTACTGTAGACTTGTAATATAGCTTGAAGTCTGGTAGGGTGATGCCTCCAGCTTTCTTTTTATTACTAAGAATAGCCTGGGGATGGTGCCTGTGGCTCAGTGAGTGGGGTGCTGGCCCCATATACTGAGGGTGGCGGATTCAAACCTGACCCCAGCCAAACTGCAACCAAAAAAAAAAAAAAAAGAATAGCCTGGGCTATATGGGATGATGGGATGGTTCTTTTTCTGTTTCCGGGGGGGGGGGGATTTTTTTTTAATCGAGACAGAGTCTCACTTTGTCACCCTTGGTAGAATGCTGTGGCATCATAGCTCACAGCAACCTCAAACTCTTAGGCTCAAGCGATTCTCTTATGTCAGCCTCCCAAGTAGTTGGGAATACAGGCGTCTGCCATAACACCTGACTATTTTTTTGTTTGTTTGTTTAACAGGCCCAGGCTGGATTTGAACCCACCACTCCCAGAGCATGTGGCCAATGCCCTAACCACTGTGCTAACACTTGCCCCAACCACTTGCACCCTGCCCAAGGAAAGAAATTTTGACACATGCGACAACATGGATGAATGTTGAGAACATTGTGCTAACTGAAATGAGCTAGTCACAAAAGCACAAATTCTGTATGATTCCCTTTCTGTAAGGTATTTAGAGTAGTCAAATTCATCAAGAAGGCTCGGCGCCTGTGGCTTAAGTGGCTAAGGGGCCAGTCACATACCCCTGAGCTGGTGGGTTAGAATCCAGCCTGAGCCCGTCAAACAACAATGATGGCTGCAACAAAAAATAGCCAGGCATTGTGGCAGGCGCCTGTAGTCCCAGCTACTTGGGAGGTGAAGGCAAGGGAATCACTTGAGCCCAGGAGTTGGAGGTTGCTGTGAGCTGTGATGCCATAGCACTGTACCCAGGGTGACAGCTTGAGGCTCTGTCTTAAAAAGAAAAAAAAAAAAATCATCAAGACAGAAAATATAATAATGGTTGCCAGGGCTGAGTGGCAAGAGGGAGTGAGGAGTTACTGTTTAATGGGTATAGAGTTTCAGTTTTGCCAAGATACAAAAGTTATATGGATGGCAGTGGTGATGGTTGCACACCACCATAAGTGTGCTTAATGCTACTTAGTGAACTTAGAAATGGTTAAGATGACATCTCAGTCTTCAATGGCCTGGTGTTGTGGCGGGCGCCTGTGGTCCCAGCTACTTGGGAGGTGGAGGCAGGAGACTCGCTTGAGCCTAGGAGTTGGAGGTTGCTATGAGCTGTGATGCCAT